>JBBPCY010131335.1:0-16615 GCA_037974405.1 Brachyalestes nurse | reverse complement strand
TGGCATAGATATAATGATCAGTGTCAGTCAGATACCACTGTTTCTTCAAAAACGCTCAGCATATGATTATTATATGCGAATTATACCAACTATCATGCAACATATAACTCACTTCATCACAAAAACTGTACATGCGGGAAAAACTAAACACAGATTTGAATGAAAAACACTACAAAACCCACATAAACTTATCTCTGATGATTTTGACCTGCTGACCTGTGCTATCTATAGGTCATATGTTTCACACGTGTGGTCCCTAAGGAGACACACTGAACCCACCTAGCCAGATGCTGCCACTACACCACTGCCTACAAACAACATTAGCATGTATAAAATCAGCTTATGTAATAACAATAATAATAACAATAATAATCATCATCATCATCATAACAATTACAATAACAACAACAAATGTATGTAGTACCTTTCAAGGAAAACAAGGTCACTTTACAAAAAGTAGGAAGTCAAATACAAATGGCCTTAAAGAATAGACTACACTTAATAGATAGCGATAAGTTATTCTGAAAAAAGTTGTTTCATTAGGTAACAGAATGTTGGTAACACTCACACACTGCAGCAGCGCATCTGAGAGCAGCCTTTAACTGTAGCAATTAAACAAACACTGATTGCACAATTAAACAAACATGATGTGTAGTATTACCTAACAGCTCTAGCATGCTAGCAGAAGAATCACTCTATACTTGACAGCAGCACTGCCCTTATCAACAGCAACATAAAAAGGACAAGATTGTGGAAGGTGTGTGCAAACTGCAGTACACAAGATAAAAATATCTTGCCTGAATGCCTGTTAGAGCAGTTACAAGTTTTGAATTTCTGTTATAAGCTCAGTACATCTGTGTGCAGAAAAATGCAGTAAAAAAAGTGCTAAGACAAATTAGTATTACTGCATTGATGGTTTGTTATGAAGCCAATTACTGTACCTAACCTGCCTCTTCACCTCATTGTATCTCACCTGCCATCTATTTCAGTCTAAATACATCAATAACAAACCAACATCCTGCACTTTACAGTAAGTATGTACTATTACATTTGCACCATATTTGATTTCTTTCTGTACATTTTTGTTTCTTGTAACTTAATTGCACAGTTTCATAGACATTTCAGGGCTCATTTCATTACATGTGAGATGTCAGACGTCATGCTGAGCTTTGTTTGGTCTTTCTGTTTCATACAGAACCAAAGTTATTGTTATTTAAAAAACATATAATAATGACCACTACTGGGGTTTAAAATATGAGGTCACACACAAATGCCCATATAGAACAAAAATGCCCAAATTTCTTAAGAAAAAAACACAAGATCTTTGAACCCAGGGGAACCCAGGAGGGGGATCCGGAGAGCGGCTGAGCAGCAGTGCGGTGAGAGAAAGAGCAGCAAATGGCGAGTATGTAGGAGAAAGAAGACTGGTTTTAGACTGTTTTACATTGTTTATATTTGTTGAAATCATATTTTACTAATACAATCTAGTTCTCAGGGTTAATGCATTTTATTCTTGAAGAAGAAGACGGGCTCAGACTTATTAACCCCTTTAAAACCAGTCACTCCTGATGATTCTTTGGGATCCCTCATTTCTAGAAAAACACATTAAAACTTAAAGCCAACAACTAAGCATTAGGACAAGCCCTCACAGCACTTGCTGAGAATGGAAATCTCTTTTACGCACACATACATAGCACGAAGTACAGAGAGCTGTGAAACCTCTTAGACTCTACGTCACCTCCACTTAACCCCAGTTCAAGCCAGGATTAATCATTTAGATCACAGTGATTATAATACGTTTCAACATCCCAAATGACAACATTGCCCTTTTAAATCCATGATATGGGGTGTAACTTATGGCCACTGCAGGCTCTGGTTAGTTGCGCAGAAAAGGTTATCCACACCTCAAGCTTGACCACTGGACCGATGTGATCAATGGTTGTAAATGTTAATGGAGCCCTAAAGGGAGAGTGGACAATGGGGCACTATGAGAGGCCTGACCCCACTAAAGCTCAGGAATCCCCCTCTCTAGGGCTAGGAGCCTTCTGAGTAGCAGGCTGTTTGAAAGAAATGGACCATCAATAGTACAACGCCATAAGCAAGGGGAGTGCAAGGTCAAATACACACTGGAAGCGGCTCATTGGTTACCCCTTCAGGAAAGCTGTATATGAATGTAATTAAAATAAGGCCAAGGGTTTGAAAAATTGTGGCTCACTATTAAGTGTAGACTCATCCAAAATCGGATGTAATGGGTTATGTATACTTTTGCATCAGATTGATTAAGTGCAGGAACATTACATAAATTCTACAGTCCTACAATACAGTGGCATAGTTTGATAAAACCGAATTACACATGAACCATAAGAATATTAATCTTAGTATAATGTTGGTTTATCCAACACCAATTGGCCCTATGAGAAAAAATAATTGCCTTTCTAGTTACTTAATCAAGCAGTTAACCAAATTTAGCTGATAATTGAAATAAATTAGACCAGACACACCCAGGCTTGATTACTGCCAGTTCTGTTGAATCCAAGCATCACTTAATTAGAACCATTTATTCATCTGGAAAAGGATGCAAAGTAATTTCTAAGGCTGTAGGACCCCCACAAACCACAGTAAGAGCCATTATCCACAAATGGAAAAACGTTTGAACATGAGTAAGTCTTCCCAGAAGTGGCCAACCTACCTATATTCCTACCTAAAGAGGATTAATCCAGGAAGCCCAGTGAACATCTAAGCAACTGCAGGTCATGATAACCTCAGATAAGGTCAGCATTCTTGATTACACTGTAAGAAAGTTTTGTTCATGAAGAACACGATTCTACTAATCAGGAAGAGCATAAAGGCTAATCTCACGTTTGCCAGAAACATCTAGATCGGAGGTCCCCAACCACGAGGCCGTGGACAGGTGTCTGTCCATGAGTCATTTGGTACCGGGCCACACAGAAAGACAGAATAAAAATATTTTATTGATTATCAGAGTGCATAGAGCATAAATGTATAGAGCATAAATCATGGTGTAGCATTGAGGTCCTAAGATAAAAGTGCAGCTTCAGATTTTGTAGATCAAATATAGCAAAATGGCTGTTAGCTCAACCTGGTGTAACACTAGCTGCCTGCACACATGAACATACATAAACACACACACACACACAGACACACAGACACACAGACACACACACATATACACACGCTCACACAGCAGTGCCAGCAACGCTCAGATTAGCTCAGTGCAGTAAAGTGCCTCTCTGCTCCTAATGGCTCATAAATCAGTGGAGTCGTGGGTCTGTTTACTGCTGCAGTGGCCGACTACTCCGCTTTACAGCCCGTGATGGAAAAACCATTTAAATAAACACAGGACTCATTACATCTGAATCCGAGCCACTCCGCGTACACACACAGGCTGCCCAGGGCGGCGCACGCCGATACCAACAAGCCTGTAGGCAGTTAGGTACATTTCAACCGCCGATGGGTGCGAGTCTGAGCCATCAAGACATTACATTTGTATAAATAACTGGAGACCGATCTGACATGAGAATGGAGGGCAATTACAGGAAGCATTCAGATCATTTTTATTTCGGCATTGATTTCGCTCTGAAGTATTGCGGTTTGGAAATGCATATCCATAGATTTCTGCATAACGCATTCAGGAAATGTGCATTTCTCCCACAAGGGAACGCTGCCGTGGGCTCTTTTATCAAATGGAAATGACAAGTGCTTCGAAGAACACATGTACACAAACGCAAAATTACTCTACTGGGCCAACTTCGCAGGGCTCATTTTCCTATCAATTCCTTTCTATTTCTTTGTATTCCTTACAATTCCTGAACTTCTCACACAGTTTCCACACGTAAGGAAAAGTATTGTACGCTGCATCAGATATGTACAGTATGAAAGGGACAGTGAGACAAATGTCACACAATGAGGAGAAAAAAAAATACTTCAGGCATACAGTACACACACAGCCACCCCCACACGCACAACAACAAAAGCGGTTTAAAGTGTGTGTGTGTGTGTGTGGCGACGACTCTGGTGTACGTTTCCTGTACTATGAGGACGACTTGGCAGGCGCTTGTGTGGCAGCTCACACTGTGTGAGTCCTCCAAGTCTGATAGACGCAGAGATCAAACCAGCCCGGCTCGTTTCCTCCTCATCCCTCGCTCGGTTCCTCCTCTTCTGCCACAGGAAACGATGCTCATAAAGGAGGGAAAAGCAAGAGAGGAGAACAGAAGCTCTGCCCAGACACTTTCATCATCTGACAGTTACACGCTGCCTTAGAACCGGCACAATTCCACACTCAAACTCCTGTGTTCCTCTCAGTAACACGTAAGTGCAGAGCTGCACAATATAAACAAGATACCACACAGCGCTTCTACTCACTGCAAAGCACTATGCTGTAGTGGAAAAATGCACGCGTTTCTGTATTAAAACATTCAAAAATTCCACTCTTTTTAACCATCTGAAATTATGCAAAAGTCTTTGAAGTCATTCAGAGTCAATGGGGTGAAATGATGCAGTGTAGAGATTTCTTTATAATAGTGGTGAATGGAACAAGGGGTCTTCAAGAACAAATATAGCCAAATATAGCAAATATATTCTATTTACCATCCATAATCACCAGTGAACCATACATGACTTCTGAGTTTTTACTTGCCCATAATGGTAAAATATTGCTAAATCTGAACAACATACACGTCCTTTGGGATGTGAGAGGTCAGGATGCTCACATGCCTTTTTTGCAAATTGTAATAGGCTTAAACTGCAGCAAATCTGAAAACGCCAAGATAGCTATCTGTGTAACCATAAACAGCAACAATTTAAATGCAAACCTGATCATATCAGATGATTACATACTTGCAAGAGTACACATTAATCAAATAAATGTAATTTGACTCCGACAACTTTGCGATAATGGCTTGTTTTCATAAGTGATATATTGCACAGCCCTGCTTGCACTGTGCATGTGTCCTACAGTTAATGCCTGTGGAATAACTGCGCATTGGTTTCTATTCTTGGAATGTGTTTTCAGCACAGAAAAAGAATCAAACTTATTGCATGTGGTAACTAATCACATACAGAGAAGGAAGAGTTTAGGTTGAAACCCGAATGTCCCTTTAACACAGCGCTATGAGATGCTACTTCGGTAATAAAGCACGTTTTTTTCTTTTGCTACAGTGGAAGAATGAACATTGGAGGCATCACTAATTGTTTTGCATCCCCTTTGTGGCGATATTATCCATGTGGCTTGGCAAGCTGGTCTTTCCTAATGTATGCTCTGTGAGCTTCCTCCCCTTGTCTGCGTGTTTGGCTGGTCTAATTAACGCCGCTGGAGGTGTTGTCAGCCCACCTCTCCCTCCACAGAGCGCAGCAGCTGTTTTATTCCAACGAGCGGAATGATAAGTTTCATTAAGGCACACCGAGCCTCCTCGCTTCACACAGACAGGTGCGGCAAGGGCGGGTGGGTTTTCACACCAAACCTCACTGATGGCTTGGATAACTTTTTGCCCGTACTTTGCGGTATCGTCTCACTGCCGCGGCGCCGTACGCACCCCTTTATTGTTTGAATTTTTAAGGGATGAAAGCTCTTTTGTTGGCTGACAACACGCTGTTCAGCCAGAGGGAAACTGCTCAGTGTAACAGTAATCACACATATACGTGCATTCGTCTTGAGCTGCCTTGGAACAAAGTGTGCAAGTGGGGTGGAGGGAGCTGAGTGATCCCACAGCAGCCCAGGGGGAGATGGGTCCGTGTTATGTGAGGCATGGACGTTTAGGTAATTAAGGGTGTCGTGAAGTCTTGTCATTGATATTCCCCAGTGCTGCAGCCAATGTCCATTACTCATAGTAAAGCTCATTACGGAGAGCAGAGTGGCCTGCTTCTTATCGCTACATTTCAGCCTCTATGTATGGAAATGGAGGGAGATAATTAACTCAACAGACCTTCATCTTTCAGGAGAAAATATGGACCGATATAAAAAGATCCAAGTCCAGGGAACTGTATAATGAGACTCACTACGGCAGTTATGTACGTGAACGTATAGCGTGTGACATTTCGGCTTTACCGATGATCCAGTGAAAATAAAGAGCGTTCAGAGTTAGGGTATGGGAGAGAGACTGAAGAAAAAACTTAGTAACTGAAAAGATGAGAGTTGTACCACGCACATGAATGCATAGCATATGGGATATGACATTTAGCTACCAGTGATCCGCCTGAAAACGTGGCAGTGGGTGCAAAAAAAAAAAAAAAAAACTAAACACTGATGGAAAAACCTAAGCTGAGGTTTTAAAGAGGAGCAGGCAAGGTGCCAAATAAAAGGATAATTTACGCAGCTGCGTTCAAGACAGTGAAGGCCTCCACACAAAGATGGCCTGTTCTGGAGGTGCTCATAAATCCGGGGTGTATGAATGGCTACGCTGTGCTGCCGGACCCCGGGCTGCTCCACCGCTCCAGAGGGGAGATCCTGAAAGATATTTCCACACGTTAACCCAGCTGATTTGTGGGACGTTAATGGCTTACATTGATGCAGACCTCACTCTTGTTGTTGTTTTGGGGGTTTTTTTACTGCTTGAGTGAGTATTCATCACATCTTGACCTTAAAAGGCTGGGGTGTCCAGACCTCAGACGGGGAATTTCTTATATCCATGTAGCTCAAGTCCATCAGAGTCACACAGGACTTTTCACACAGGCTAGAGGGGCTTGATTAAGGGGCAAAGAGGGGGAAGGCCACGCCCGTAATGACCACCACTGACCAGTCACAGAACATTGTTAGAACAACGCTAATGGGATTTTTTATATGAAGATTAAAAATTTATCGCAACTGGAGTTGGGGGTGGTCCCTAGACTAAGTGCGTCCAATTAGCCATGGTCAGAGGCGCTGCAGCTCAGTGGGGCTCTCTGAATCTTTTATCACATGCTGATCCATGATCACATCCAAACACAGGGCCCATATCTCAGTGCACTGCTGCTCAAAATGATGCTACCAAGGGAGGGTAGGAGGCTGAAGGCTAGGATGTTTATATGTAAAGTCTAGATATTTGTTCTTCTTCTTTTTATTGTTATTATTATTGTTGTTGTTGTTATTATTATTATTATTATTATTATTTATTGTTTAAATTTTCAGTCAGTGGGTTCAGTTTTAAAAGCATGTATGTTAAACCTGAAATACAAGGTGGCTGATATTCAGCTAAATAGCCAGCCTTTCACTGGATTTAAACAAAATAGGTATTGAATATAAATGTAATTGAAAGTGTGATGTTCTTGACAGTCTAGATCACATCATTTAAGAGATGATTTAATATTTTGGTTGCAACAGGGATTGTTTTGGCAAATGTTTGACATTTTGCTTTTAGTCTCTGCCTTGTTAAAAATCTTGTTTTGAGGCCTGTTGTTACGTTTCCCTAGCGGCCACCAGGGGCCGCTGTGAGTTTGATTTGGGGTTTTGTGTTTTTCTGTTGGGACTTTTGTTATGAAGGGTTGGGGCTTTTGTTTAGGTATTAAGAACAGATGTTCTGAGTTTTAGTTAAGTGATTGTGTTTGTTTATTGGGTATTGGTTTGGGTGTTTTAGTATTTAAGATTAGTTTGGACTGACCTAGGTGTCGGTCCACCCTCACTATTGTCCTCAGTTTAAATCTTTTTGAAACTACAGTGTTTATTGATTTGGGTTCTCAGACCCTTTTGTTTTTGTGTTTTGAAAGGCTCGTGGTGCTTCTTTGCACGCCCAGAGGTCACGGAATGGGCAGCCAGACATGACACCTGTGTGTTGCTAGTTAACGATAATTTCGAAGAAAGAGCGGTTAAGTCTTAGGAGATATTTTTTGTGGTGTTGTTAGTTAGAATTTGGAAAAAAGGTTATACATATTAGCTTATTAAAGGTTCAGTGATTTGGTTGTTACATCTACAGTACACCCCCTGCGGGGTTTACATTCCAAGCACCCGCGAAGACCATGAAGACCTAAAATGCCTATTTTTATACGTTACCCCTGTATCGACTGTACTGTAATTCGTGCAGGCATGTTTTCTTTGGCATAAGCAGGATAAATAAAGTAATAAATTAATTTAATTTACAGTAATAAAAATACAGGGCTTTAAGAAGAACAAAACAAAAACCACAAGAGCTCCATGTGAGATGTGTCACAGGGCAGCAGCAAGGAGACATAAATAACACTCTCGGATTGGCTACTTTCAAACCTCCCGCTTCTGAGTACAGCGGTATTTCACCATCCTCAGACACGCTTTCTTTGTGTTCTCTGGACAGTACCAAAAAATGGATAGTTATATTTTATATGGAAATGTAGCTGAATTTACTTCATTATTTATGTTATAAAATTAGTCAATTATATTTTTCTTCAAAATTTAGCACTAAAATGCATGAAAAATTATATACTGCCATGAAAAAAAGCTGTGACATCCAGGCCTCGTCCGTCACGTCCCCTCATCCTCGTGCTGGTTGTTTACGTTTGGGTACGGTGCTGAGCAACGGAGGCTAATTCCATTTAGGAGCGTCTGAATGCCTTGTTAACCACCACGCCCAAACATAAACAACTAGCACGAGGACGAGGGGGCGTGGTGGATGAGGCCCGGACGTCACAAAAGCAAAATAAAAAATACGCAGTATAGTGGTTTCTACGAATGTGCGGGATTTCCTGCAAAAAATCTTTAGTTTAATTCTAAGTAAATATCAGTGAGAGACTGAAGCCGCAACTACTGAGCCGTGTATAAGGGGGGGGTTACTGTATATTGAAAATGCCAGACTGAATAGAACCTAGATCAGTCGAAAGTGTTTTTTTTTTCACTTAGTGTTGGGGACCACAAATGTCAAATAAATTAAAACTTCTTAAAAACAGTGGGTTGCTTTTATGTATATATATATATATATATATATATATAGTGTGAAAGTGCACTAGAAATAGGCATTACAGGATGAGTTTGAGGAGGTTTTTAAAAAGTCTATGCTTTTCCCAGTAGAACTTGGCCATTTTCATCTCTGGGGTAGAATGATGCAATGCCTGGTCACTGCTAAAATTAGTGCTTCCTACACTGTGGATTACAGCACTGTTATACAGAGGACAGTCTCTTCAGAGGTCAATAGGGGAAGATCAGTCGTGCTTTTGGATAACAATGTGGTTTTGCTTGGAAAAGTTCACTAAAGTTGAACTCAAAAATTTGTTCAACTTAACATTGTGCCAGTACATACTTTTTGTGTGTTGTTCATACTGGTACATCATGATGGCCATCCCAATTTTATGGGAGCATGCAGCTTTAAGAGCCTGGTGTTCCAGTATTTCTGAAGACAGAACCAAGCTTATTGTCTAGAAGCTCTGGAAGCAGCTACACAGACACAAAATTAATGTTAATGTGAAATCTGAATGTCAACAAGATCTGCCAGCTCATGTAAAGTGATGGTGGTAAAAAAGTCCAGTCTGATGGTTCTCTTCTCAGCTCCTCCTCCAGCTGCAACCTGCCACTCTGCAGCAATTTCCACTAAAATGGATGTGATTTCATGAATCAAATTTCACTGAAAGAATCCTGATTTAACAGCATGAGGATGAAACAGCAAGAGGCACCAAAACTAAAAGGAAAAAAAAGCATAAGGAAGAAACACGGAAAGGAACCAAGACTCAAAAGGAGGAACACCTTAAAAGCATGGAGAAGAAACACAGATAAGAAACACGACTCAAACGAAGGAACTCTCTAACAACATGAAGAAGAAACATGGCTAAGAAACAAGACTCAAAATGATGAACACCCTAAAAGCATGGAGAAGAAACACTGAGAAGAATCACGACTCAAAGAAGGGACTCTTTAAAAGCATGGAGAAGAAACACAGAGAACAATCAAGACTCAAATGGAGGAACTTTGTAAAAGCATGGAGAAGAAACACAGAGAACAATCAAGACTCAAATGGAGGAACTTCGTAAAAGCATGGAGAAGAAACACTGAGATGAATCTAGACTCAAAAGGAAAAACTCCATGAAAGCATGAGAAAGAACAATTACTTTTTCCAAGACTCTAAAGGGGAACCAGTGGAGAGAAAAGAACAAGTTTATATTACAAGAGTACAAGTGACCCTGCAGGATCAAGAGCGGCCACGTTCAACACAGACAAGAATGTGTTTAAAAGTCACTGACTTTTAGGATGATTCTCAGGCTGTGTCAATTTCGGATATGTCTACAGTTTGCAAACGGTGACTTTCTCATCAGCTCCACTCTCCGGCTGCCTCGCGGCCCATTACGCCTGACACAGAGACGTTTCTGCCGCACGTTTTGACATTTTCTTGGGAATGATAAAAAATGAATGATGACCTCAATAGTCTTTTACATCTGCCTGAAGATCAATACAGTCTGGGGGAGTAGGTCAGAGGGTCTCCAGGGGTTGGGGAAGTTGGAGGGTGGTGGAGTAGAGGGGATGAGGGGATGAGGGGTGGGGGGTTGGAGGAACTTCTTTGAGGCGAGCTGTGGATGCATCTAGGCTGCCAGGCTCTGTAAGTGCTGGGCTTTAATTGGAGGGCCTGGGCCAGGCTCTGGCTCCGCTCCGCTCAGGCTGGGTGCTGAGCAGGGCTGTCAGTGCAGCAACAGCAGCTACAGCTAGTGTAGCATCCTCCCAGAGCATGGGAGAGCCATCTATTATTGATCGCTCCTCAGATGAAAGAGGACGCTCTGCTGTGCACACCGCTTCACACTCAGTAAGGAAAGAGAGAAAGAGAGAGAGACAGAGAGAGAGAGAGTGAGAGTACAGGGAGGAGGGGGGCATGCCCTAGCTTCCAGTATAATGTCTAGAAACAAGAAAAACAAGGCCTTTAAGTGTTTGATTCTTTCCCTCGTTAGTGTTTTAGCCTTTTATACTAGAAGAAATCATCACCCTAGAAACCATGGTGGGTGGTATCAAAGTGTTGCTAATATCCATAATTGATAATATAGTATGGCAGAGATCCATGTATTCTGTCAAAAAACTGTGCTTTGTCTTTTCAGAAGGTTCTGTAGATGACATGTATGACAAAAGCAGTACTTTCACTCCTGAGAGAGTGAGTGATGCATCGAAACAGCTTTAAATGTTCTGTATTCTGATGTAAGTTGAACGGAATGCATGATGCATTATGACTAAGAAGGTTATGGGTGTATATATGTCCCAGAATCTATATGTGGGGTCCAATAAATCTGACCCCCTGCACAATGAGCCAATAAAGTATAAATAAGCAAATATACAGAATGAATACAGCAATAACATTAAGTCAGTTCCAACAATAACAATGACAACAACAACTACTACAACAGTCACCACCACCACAACAACAACAACAACAACAACAACAACAACAACAACAACAACAACAACAACAACAATAATAATAATAATAATTTCAATAACTCTCATGTATAATGCAAATGTGCCTGAAGACATATAAACGTGTGTGCAGGCCTGTGTGTACACCAACTGTCTTGATGTGTTCATATCATTCCATAAAATTTAAATATTACTTTAGGTCAAATTGACCTTACAGCTTAATGACCGTAGCAAATGGCACAAAGCTCCACCTTCTTTGAGGAGGGTGAACGCTATATCAGTCATGCTAATTCAGCATGGACACAATAGGTCTGTGGTTCCGGGCCAGCATAGATGTGTGGGCCTGTGCCCCCGGGAGCCTCCACGTGAAGCCCAGGAAGACAGCAGATGTCAGGGCTGCTGTGCTGCAGACCCCCACCCGGCCCCTCTGCCCTGGGGCTGTGTGCTGTGTAGGCTGAATTCAGGGGAGAGAGGGACAGATGGCAGGGGGTGAGCAGAGATGGAGAGATGTGGAGAGAGCGGAGCAGACCGGAGAGCGCTGCCGTGGTGCCAGCACTGCAGCCACAGACGTGTAGGACATGTTTACCTCTGTGGATTGAAACCTACAACTGTGCCCTTTAATGTTTATGGGCTTTATGTGTGTGTAGACTGTTAATGATGGGGCGGCACACACACACATGCACACACACTCACACAAGCACTATACACACACACACACACACACACACACATGCTGCATCACTCACACCACACATACACACACACATACACACATACACATACAGGCTGCATCACTCACACCACACATACACATACACACACACACAGGCTGCATCACTCACATCATACATACACTGCACTTTACACACAAGCTGCTTTATTCACTGTAACAATTCCAGCCAGTTATGGGAAATGTATAATCACTATTATAAAAAACATTCAGAAGTGACTCAGGGTGCTTTTTCTTTAGTCTGTTGCAGTAGCAGAAGTGCACTGCTTGTAATTTAGATTATCTGAACATTTATATTTATTTCATTTATGTGCATATTCCTGTAGATTCCGTACTCTGTCCCTTACAAGCTTATTTTTTTACCCCCCCCTGCACCGTTATGATACTGGATGCTGTATAGCACTGTTAAGATGGATACTCGTCTAATAATGTTTACATGACTTTTTTCTGAGTAGAGAAGGCAGCTGCTAAGTCAACACAGGACGGCAGCGACTAGCAGGACTCTGTCTGGGTTTATACTGCCATCTAGTGTTGGGACAAAAATGTGTTGCCTTTCACTGTTACTCCATTAATCATCCACGTGGTTGGCAGGGAGTCTGTAGTAGGCCTCCAGAATGTAGGCCAGGTTGTCTGGAACAGAGACACAGACAAGCAGTCCACACTCTAGGAACCACTGTTCATGTCTGGCCTGAACATTTGTGTTTGTGTAGCATAAAAAACATCTGATATGACTTCTGAAGCTAATAGAGCAAAATCTAAACTATTCCACATTATACATGTATCATTTGATATGAAATGTAAATGTAGACAACATGCTTAAAAGCAAGCATGACCTAAAGGTGGAGATTGAGCCCTCACTGGTATGATCTTTGATTATTTGGTGTCTGTGGATCCCATTAATTCCAGAAATTCTCAGTAGGGAGGTAAAAACAATGAAGCATTGTATTGTGATTATACTGCTACACTGCAATTGTGATTGGTCTTGAAATATCAAACCACTTAGGACCTTTTTGCCAGTGCACAAACAGTAAAACCTTTGATACAAGAAAACCAGTTTTTCCCATTGCCCATCAGTCCAAAACCGAAGGCTTTACGGTTTGTGGTACCTACTCAAGATCGGTACTAACAAGAACATGAGGGTGTTCTGTTCTGTCTTGAACACTTGCAGCTAAAGCCAATGACAATTTAGAAAACCCTTCACCTTTCCAGCTGAAGATCTTTATCAATAAGAGCACTAGAATGTAAAGTGTAAATGTTTCGCTACACTACACTACAAGCAAGATAATGATAGTAATGCGCCAGTTCGCATTATTATTTACCAGTCACCCTTAAAAATGGATTCCTAAATGGTTCTGATTACAGATGCAAATGCAGTAAAAAAGATACTGCATATGACTTCATCAAAGCACCCACAGAAATGTATCTGGAACAACTGAAACATCTGGCTTTCTCCCGACCTCTCTCTCTCTCTCTCTCTCTCTCTCCCATTGATTCACTCCCTCACACCCATTCATGCAATGACTAACTCACTGACTCACTCACTCATTCTCCACCTCATTAATTCATTCACTCATTACCTCACTGACGTCACGGACTGCAGCCTTTCAGGATATTAGTATGGATAACAAACAATACACTGTGCAGCCTGACCCCTCAGGGTACGCCCTGTCTTGCTTTCTAGCCTCAAGTCTAGTCATTTCAGACAATGTCTAGTGGTAACCAAATGCCATAGGACTAAATTGGATGATAGGAGCTCATCTCAGCAGCTTTATGGGATATATAATACTGCATAGGCTGAAATGGTATTCGTTATCCACAGAAATGCCTGTGGTTTGACCGTTTGGATGATGTAACATCTCCATTTTGCAGCGCAGGCAGGCTCTCAGAGCATCCTTTGACTTTTTGAACTCTTCTCGCTTTCCCCATGACTCTGGAGCCATCTGAAGCACTTCATACATCAAACACGGGTGAGGAGAGAAAAGACGATGATGGCGTTTCTGCCTCACTGGCTCAGCAGCATAATGAGCACATTATCCTCCCGCACTGCAGGGCCATGCAGGCTTTTCCTGCACTTTTCAATATTCACAGCCTGACACTACTCAAAAGGACACAGACAGAGAGATTTCATAACTAGAGCTTTTCTCTTCCTTTGTCTGCTCGTGTAAAAAAGCTCATGCGACTTTAACAATTTACTCGTCTCGCTCCCCTGAAGCTTCCGCTGACTGGTGTGTGATCTGGCGGGCAGGCGGTGGAAGAGTTTATGATGATGGATCACGGCGCCCTCCATACTTCGCTTTTTACTTGGTTACGAATAAAACTGAATGCACAATAAAGCAGCCTTTTTAGATGTGAAGCTCATTGAACTACAGTCATAACTCCTTCACCGCCTCACTCTCTCACTTTCTCCCCACCTGTCTTTCTCTCTCTCTCTCTCTCTCTCTCTCTCTCTATCTCTCTGTCTCTCTGTCTCTCACCCATTGATTCACTCCTTCATTCACCCATTCATACGATGACTAACTCACTGACTCACTCACTCATTCTCCACCTCACTAATTCATTCACTCACTACCTCACTGACTCACTCATTCTTAACCTCACTAATTCACTCACTCACTCACTCATTCATGTATTCACTCACTGAACCATTCGCTACCTCCCTCACTCACTCATCACTCTCTCTCACCATTCGTTCACTCCCTCTGTGACTCATTCACTCACCCACTTATTCACTCATTCATTCACTCATTCTCCACCTCACTATTCACTCACTACCTCACTGACTCTCTCACTCACTTACTCACTCACTCATACAATCCCTAACCACTACCTTGCTCACTCACTTATCACTCTTTCTCACCCATTCTTTCACTCCCTCATTCACCCATTCATAATTCACTACCTCCCTCACTCGTCACTCTCTCTCACCATTCATTCACTGCCTCCCTCCCCCCTCCCTCCCTCCCTCCCTCACTCCCTCACTCACTCACTCACTCAAACACTCACATGCTCACATGCTCACTCACTCACTCACTCACACTCATTTCCATTCACTCCCACATTCACTCATTTACCCATTTATTATTCACTACCTCACTGACTCATTGTTACATCCCTCATACACTCTCCAGCCTCTTTAATTTCAGTCTTCACCTACAGCGGTCATTCTTTATGGGTACAGTTACAACATATAATTATTAAAATTTGACATTTTTACAAAATTTGAAACCACCCTCTTCACAATGAACTGACCAATAGAAACACTGAAACACTGCAAAATTACTCCAAAATCATTGTACATTAATTTCCCATATTAATTTGAAGTTGCCTTTACACTGTCCTTCGATGTTGGAATTTTAGAGAATTTATTTGTTCTGACAGTGACAACCATATGAACCCTGTGAGCATAAGAGCCTAAAAACTATGTGTGACACATGAATTGATATGTTAACCTCATATCTGGTGGACTCAGAAATGTGTAAATTGAGTCCTGCTTCAAGGATGTGTGTAATTTATCTGCAATTCCTCCAAAAGTGAAGCACTTTTATTATTCAGACCCCCATCTCTCTTTCAGAGACATCAGTTACTGTATTTGTAAAACTCACTGATTCACTCACTACTTCACTCACTCATCTCTCTCTAACCCATTCACTCACTCCCTTAGTGATTCATTCACTCACTCATTCACTCATACATTCATACACTCACTGACACACTCACTACCTCACTCAATCACTTACTTACTCATCATTCTCTCTCACACATTTATTCAGTGACTCATTCACTCACTCATTGGTCACACACCCATTCATATATTCACTGACTCATGGACTCACTCTCTACCTTACAGCCTCACTAATTTAGGTACTCACTAATTTAGGTACTATATTCATAACCCACTGATTCACTTGCCTCCCTCCCTCCCTCATCTCTCTCTCTCTTATTCATTCACTCACCCACTCACTCATTCACTCACCCATTCAAACATTCACTGGTTCACTACTCACTCACTACCTCCCTCACTCACTTGCTCAATTATCATTGTCTCTGTCATTCATTCGTTCACTCCCTCAGTGACTCACTTACTCACCTATTCATACAGTCACTGGCTCAGTGATTCACTCATTCTTAACCTCACTAATTCACCCATTCACCTTTACCACCTAACTTTCAACATCACTGACTCACTACATCACAGACTCACTAATTCATTCTCCACCTCACTAATTCATTCACTCACTCTCTACCTCACTCACTCTCCACCTCACTAATTATTTCATTCACTCTCAACCTTACTGACTCACTCTCTGCCTCACAAATTCATTCACTTACTCTATACCTTACCTGACTCATTTTCTTTCTCACTGACCATCTTACTCACTCATTCACTCTCTGCCTCACTGACTCACTCATTCTCTACCTCACCAACTCATTCAGTCATTCTTCACCTCATTGCGTCACTCTACCTCACTGACTTATTCACAGAGGCGGACAAAGTACCTAACTTCATTACTTAAGTGAAAGTAGAGATACCACTAGTCAAATGTTACTCCAATACAAGTGAAAGTCATACAGTCAAATTTCACTTCAGTTAAAGTACTGAA
>JBBPCY010131324.1:0-16615 GCA_037974405.1 Brachyalestes nurse | reverse complement strand
ACACACACACACACACACACACACACACACACACACACACACATATACACACACACACACACACACACACACACACAAACACACACACACACACACACACACACACACACACACAGTTCATGCATAATGCATGTGGAGCCAGGCAGTGAGGTGCAGAAGAGAACCCCTCCGCTCTGTACAGCATGTACTACGCCGCTGCAGCCTACACACGCGCACACACACACACACACACACGCCTCACACACCTTCTTATTCTGCTGCAATCTCCCTGCAGTCTACAACACCCTCTCTCTCTCTCTCTCTCTCGCGCTCTCTCTATTTCACTTTACAGGCTGAGGACCTCTGCATGTATGAGGAATGTGTCCTGGTGTTATTAGTGCTTACATAAATGGACAATGCAGAGCTCTAATAGTAAACAAATAGATACAATAGAAGGATATGAGGCACAAAAAACATCAGAAAATCGTTCGCTGGTGTTTCCGCAAACAGGCAACACAGAATAAACAAATGATTATGAACGAATATCACAAACTATACTTACACGAGGACGCACACACTCTCTAGCTCCTCTCTTTAAGACTTTATCTCTACCTCTATACGTTCTCTCTCCCTTTCTTTTCTCTCTCTACCTCTCTCTTTAAGCAAACTGCTCCTGGATCAATAAAGGTTCTGATCCTGATTCTCTCTCTCTCTATCCTGTCTTCATCTCACTTTCACTCTCTCTCTCCTACTCTTACTGAAGACAAGAGAGAGAAAGAAAGAGAAACAAAGAGAAAGGTTGCCGGACATTCCCTCATTCTTAACTGTAAAAACCTGAGATAAAGCAAGACGATACTCTGAGATGCATAGATAAGATACGCTTCTGTGTATTAACACTTGGTTGATGCGGGCAGAGCAGTTCTCACAGCAGCCTGGAGTTGGGGTGATCTTACATAATGCAGCGATCACCCTCGGTGCGTACTGCAGTCTATCCAACAAGATCCAGCTGAATGAAATAAAAAGGCTTTGCTTTGCACACAGCCACAGCTCGCCACCACTTCTATGATCAGAAGCTTTATCTTATCTCGGATTACTGGAGTATTGCTGTGTTGTTGATTCCTGAATTACAGGTATAAACTACAGCAAAACCACACGACAATCATGGATAATTCCTCCGCCGATTTAGGAGAGTTTTACAGCAGCAGGGCTCAGTCTGATGGGCGTGCGGTGAGTGTTAGTTATTCTCCAGCAGCGCACCTTCAGGGCTTTGCTGAGAGGCTCTTTCTGCTCAGCGTTTCTGCAGCGATGCCTTTAACCACTTCATGTCCAGAGGGCTGTGTGGAGAAGTGTGGAAATAAAGGTCCAGGCACAGGCACTGCAGAGACCATCCTGGCTGAGTGCAGTCTTGTCGTGCCACTGGATCGGAAATTAAGATTTGGGTTGTTCACTTGTCTATGAATTAGCTTAAATCTCACTTTAAATATTGTTGAATAATTCGGGCATTTATTTAAGACTCCTTTTATACATTCTATGTAAAAAACAAACAGTGCTGTTAACATTCAGGAAGAAAAGAAACATCCCATATGACATGAAACGAAACACTCGTCTGATATCATGTGGCATAGCAGGGTTACATCTTGCATTCATAAATTATGCTCCAATAGTAAAAACCATGAGGGTGTTTTTTTTCCTCTAATTAGTCCATTAGTTATTCATGAAAATTGCTCCTGATGGGGCGTTTAGAGACAAAAAGCCAGCTGACGTGTCGTCTGAGATCATCGTCCACTTCTCAGATCATCCCTTCTGGTCAGTAAACGTAATAAACCAGCGGAAGAAAAAAGAGATGGTTTTGTTTGGAAGAAAGAAAAAACGTCCATGCAAAGTTTACTCGCCTTCGATGGCTAGTTTCTATGGAAACGTGGCTGCCTGCACCAATGATGGCCAAGAGTCTTCAGACCTCCCGACCTAATTGGCTGCAGTCTTGAATAACTTACTGGCTGAAACGTTCAGCAGACGTTTGGGACGCTGCTGTTTATGTGTTTACGAGAATTTGACAGTGGTTCCAACTCTCTTTTTAGTCACGAGAGACGTGTTTATAGGAGTCTCTGCTCTTTACAGGGAACAAAATGATTCTCCACTCAGCACAATAAAATGTAAACGTCTAACTAACGTTTATTTCAACCTTAACAGTTCATAAAGTCACATGACGAGGCTGCTGAGACACACGCTCAGTAAATCTGAACTGCCTTTCTGTAGACTTTGTGGTTTTTTTCAGTATTTCACACCATTACTGAAGAAAACCAGCCCTTTAGGAAGCGCTCTCGTCATCTGGTAAACGTTTTCACCCACTTTGATGCTCAGCATCTGACTTAGCATGTCTTGATTAAATCATCCTGAGACTTAAGGCCATCACCAGCAGCACTGTTTGAAAACAATCAGCACGATTTCCTGAGTAAACTGTCAATTCCCTATCAGTATCTTCACAGAACATACCTTTAAAGTTCGTTTATCCAAAGAGAAATCACAGTTTTAAGCATTTTCTGGAGGTCAGCTGTGCTGTCTGAGCCCTCCAGCACACACACATACACACACACACACATACACAACCATCCAGTTGTTCCTAAGGGAACCTGTCATGTCTCTTTGTAAGGAGCTTTTCTATCAGAACCGCAACCTGTCTGGAACTGGGACACATACACACACACACACACACACATTCATACATCCAGTTGTTTCTGAAGGAACCTGTCATGTCTCTGTAAGAAGCTTAGCTTTACTGCTGGAACCCCCCTGTCTGGAACTGGCACCAAACACACACACACACATACAATCATTTGTTCCTGAAGGAACCTGTCATGTCTCTCTGAAAGGAGATTTACAGTTGGAACCCCTGCCCGACTGTCCGTATGGGGGAACAGGCACACACACACAATAAGATACAGTTGTGTCTCAGAGAACCTGTCATGTCTCTCTGTAAGGAGCTTTACTGTTGGAACCCCTACCTGCCTGGAATTGGTACCACACACACACACGTACATGCCAGCGCGCCGCACAAAGGAAGAAAAAGCTCCCTCTTACCGGCCACCGTGTATCGGTCCATGTAGTTGAGGACGTTCCCGAAGCTGAGGATGCCGGCGGCGGCGGTTGGGGTCCGGAGGCGCACGAGCGCGGCGCTGCACCTCTGTCCCGCAGAGCATGCGCCCAGCTCCCGCGCGCTGGGCTTCAGAGGACCGCTCATACTGCCGGAGAGAGTCCGGACCTCCTCCGAGCTGCTGCACGGCTCCAGCTCGCAGCCGTCGCTCTCCACGCACATGGCGAGAGTGTGTGTGTAGTGTGTGTGCGTGTGTGTGTGTGTGAGTGTCTCTCACGGACGAGAGAGACGCGATGGAGAGGAGAGGGAGAGAGAGGTGCCGGGCTGGAGAAGTGGAAGGAGAAGGAGAAAGAGCTAGAGAGAGAAAGAGAGGTTCCTCGATGGAAGCTGGACTGATACCCTACTGGTCGTCTCTGTCTCTATTGGTGGAGCTGCGCTTGGAGCGAGGCTCGCTGGTGCTGCATGCTTGCGCGGAACTGCAGTGGCAGCCAGTTTTGCCTCCCAGCGCTGGTGAAGCAGGGGGGGGCGTATCTGCTCGCACTTAATACACGCCCACGAAAGCACCTCGCTTTGTGTATGTGTGTGTGTGTGTGTGTGTGCGCGGTGCGTGCTTGAGCGCTAAACCACGCCTCCGTGTGGTTCAGCGTGGCGAAAGGTGTGTGCAAGCTACATACACTGTATGGACAAAAGTATTGGGACACACCTGTTTTTCAGAGTTTGAGCTAGACCCCTTACTTCCATACAGGTCAGTCTTAGTGCTTCCAACTTTGTGGACACAGTTTTGGGAAGGTCCTTTTCTATTCCAGCATGACTGTGCTCCTGTGCACAAAGCAAGCTCCATAAAGACATGACTGGACAAGTTCAGTGTGGAAGAACTTGTCTGGCCTGCACAGAGCCCTGACCTCGAGCCTGACCAACATCAGTGTCTGACCTCATAAATGTTCTACAGAATGAATGGGCACAAATTCTCACAGAAACTCCAAAATCTTGTGGAAAGCCTTTCAAGAAGAGTGGAAGCTATTATAGCTGCAAAGGGGGGACCAACTCCATATTAAAGTCTAAATATTAGAATGTCCTTGTTGGTGGAATGTTCAGCCATCCCAATACATTTTGCATACATCAGGTGTATATATATATGTGTGTGTGTGTGTGTATGTGTGTGTGCGTGTGTGTGTGTGTGTGAATGCGCACTCAACACTCAACATAATCCCAAGTGTCTCATTGTAGTAAGTGGTGTGGATGAGTGGCTGTGTGTGAGGTGCCCAAATGCCTCACTGTGAAGTGGCGTGCGTGTTGAGAGTGTATACAAAATCATGCTCTCACGTTCTTTAAGAGGTGCAGTGAGAGGTTTGTGTGTGTGTGTGTGTGTGTGTTTGTGTCTGCTAATTTATGCCCCTTTCAGCTCTCACTGTATTGAAGCGTGTGTGTGCCCCTTAAGCCACGCCCCTGAATGAAGTGGCACCTGTCGTGTGGACGGAATGTGAGAAACACAGCGCTCCACGCGGTGCGACAAAGGAAAAAAAGGGCTTGGTGAGTGTGTGTGTGTGTGTGTGTGTGTTTGCATGTTATGGCTTTGTCTTTGTACACTGTGTAATGTGTTATTTTAACAGAAAGGGAGGATCCAGTGGTGCCATCATAGAAGTCATTTTCTTCACATTTTTCTACAAACCTTTCTGAACTGAGCTTGGATGTTCTCCTCCCTAACATCTGTCATACCTGCTGCTTCTACATGATGAGTTCAGTAATGTGCACAAAGGTCAGTTTAACCCAGCTGCTCTAATTGCAGCCCGTGTACATCATATGGCAGTTACCCCTTGTGCGGCAGAGCTCTGACTGCTGCTAAAGCACAAAAGGAGCATCTATCAGCCTTACGTTCAAAGTTCAGAAGCGTCAGCCCGGCACAGGCCATGGACCCCACTGAGATGGGCCTCACTGTTCAATCCACTCAGTGTGTTTGGTTTAGTTTATTGATTATCCTGTCACCTACCAAGCTCTACAGCAATGTGATCATGTGGACAGGATCAGGTGTGTGTTATCACATGACAGACACCCTGATAACCCTAGCTGAAGAAAAGGAGTGCCCTTCAGTACTATGGACAGCTCTTCATATCCAAAATCGTGTATCTCTGAGAAAGATTCAGTTAAACTCAATGTTTTAGCTTCACAGGAGTGTGGGTCCAAGCTCCTGAAGCAGCATGCAGAAGGGAAAGGCATCTTCTAAAGTATAATAGATTGTGGGGTTCTGACAGAAGATGCTTTTCCCTAGAACCCATCCATCCGTTAATAGATTTTCTTATCCTTAACCCTCATAACCTATTAGTACAATCTGATTTCAACAAATAAAAGCGGTTAAACAGTGTATACCCAGTGTTTTCTCCTCTCCCTCTTTTCCCCACCCACTAGCGGAGACTATCCTGAAAGTTCTCCCAGGTTCAGAGTTTTTTTGTGTTTTTTCAGATTATTTCTAAGACCTAAAATAAAATAAATGCCAATTTTAAAACCCAATTAGTGGTTATTATTAGTACATGCTTTTAAAAGTACAATACCTTTGGTTCTACGTGACATAGGAACACCGAACAAAGCTCAACATGACGTCTGACACCTCGAGCATCAACACAAACCAGGATAACGTCTGTATAAGGAGCTGTTTGGCCGTACAATGACAATTTACCATTTGCTGCATTGCTGGCTTAACCCTCCTATTGTGTTCATTTAGGCTTAACACTCTATGTGTTCCCGGTCCCTTATCAAGGATATAAATCCATGATAATATATATATTACTACATAATATTGTGTTGGAACTTTCTACTAACTCAAATGTATGTGAACATTACAGGTTTTGAACCTCCATTTCCTATTTATGGATTGTAGGCCTCATTCACATAAGGTCATACAACTCGTTTTTTGAAGAAAAAAATATTAGAGAGAGATTATTTTGAATGTAACACACACTTAGATGAAACATTTTGTACTGTTTATCACAGAGTACCCCAGAGTACCTCATTTCAATGTTTACCACTGTTGTTAAACTATTTTTAAACTATTTAAATGTTCTTAAAAAGTAGCGTAAATTTACACCCGTGGTGTTCCTGGTCAAAAGTGACTGGTATGATTTATTTCGCAAAGAAAAAAGACAAAGCATTTTTTGTGGTTGCTAAGGTATAAAAGGTGGTTGCTATGGTGTCGAAGTGGGTTGCTAAGTAGTTTTTAGGTGGTTGCTATGCTTTAGGAGGTGGTTGCTAAGTAGATTTTTAGGCAGTTGCTGTGTGTATGAGGATGTGGCTAAGGAGTTTCTAGATGGTTGCTATCAGATACAATGTGGTTGCTCAGGAGTTTCTAGATGGAGCAGATGGAGAAACACACTGGATAGGTTGCCAGTCCATTACAGGGCAGACACACGGACAAACACATTTCCATGCAGATGGAGAACATGCAAGCTCCTCATAGACAGATTGCCTTGGCTGGGTACTGAACCCAGGACCTTCTGTGCCCACTGTGCTACCCCCTTCCTAGAATCAGAATCAGAATCACAAAATGTTATTTATCTCAGAGGAAATTGCTTCTGAAAGAACACTAGTCAGCCAGTGGCCTGGTGGTTGGAGCGTTTTCCCTGCGTTTGAAAGGGGCAAGAGTTTGAATCCCAAGACTGCCAGTGACACCACTGAGGTTCCCTTGAGTAAGGTACCGTACCCACACACTGCTCCCTGGGTGCTGTGTTCCAGGCTACCCAATACAGAGAAAGAATTTCACACTGTGTGCTGTGGTGTGTTCACACGTGACTATAAGAGCCACTTTCTGAGTAAGTACTTACTTACTCAGACTATTCTTTAAAGTAAAGGGTAAAGGGGGCACTTGGCTGACGCTCTTATCCAGAGCAACTTACAGTCACTAGTTACAGGGACAGACCTCCTGGGGCCACTGAGGGTTGAGTGTCTTGTTCAAGGACACAAAGGTAGAAAAGCAGAAAGCATTTTTGTGGTCTTCAGGTTCACAGGCAAGTGTTTTGCCCACTAGACTACTACCACCCTAAAGTCAGATGAGCCTTGTGATTATAGCAAAGGGGTAAATGCTAGTAGAGCATTGCAAACATGAAGTAGAGCATTGCAGACGGGAACTTCTTTATCATGTTCCTTCTCCATAATGCACACCCTCCAAACCTAATGATTCTGGAAGATCTATTATAATGTTACAATCATAGGCCTCATTTACAAGAAGACTTGTCCCCAGCACTTTTTTTTTGTCCACACCAGTTTTCGAAAGCCTTTAGTTAGCTGAATATAATAATAATAAATGTTGGTGCATATCAAGTCATTAAGAGAGTCGCTGTTTCCCATTCATCACTGTCAACATTGTACCGAGGGGTTTTCAAAATAAACTGACGTTCATTGTGACAGTGACCTGCAGTCGATAATCTCTATTCACATTGTTGTAGAATGAAAACTGTTTTTCTACACTTGAAAATAGTTCTATCCTCTAAAAGAGGTCTTTGACTAATAACTATGGAAGTTTTTTGCTGCTATATAGATCCTTTTTTAAAATGTAACAGGTTAAAACCAACCTAGTAACAATTCCACTGTCGACATTATTATCAATACAATCAAATAAATTGTTTTAGCACCGCAATTTAAATGGAATTACAGTATTTAATGAAAACGAATGAAAAACATAGTCAAGCCTGAACTGAGGGACCCTCCAAAACAGGCATTTTATGGATTCTTTGAGTCTTTATGGACCTTTAAACAACCACTGAATGATCATATGGTTAAATTTCCTTATGGTTAAAGAACCTACAACAGGTTCTCCACCATAGATCAGTTTAACTGAACAAAAATTCTTCTAATTAGTCGCTGGCCTATATATACCAAGAAAGTTTGTTAAAGACCCCATGAAGACCCCTGTTTAGGGTGTATTACTGGAATCTCAAGCGCCAGTTTTGGAGGGCTGGTCTCCAGCACATCCCTGACCCTCCAGGACTGGAGCTGGGTGTACGGCATCAGCTTGAATGAATGACTAACAACTATATTGGAAAGTATAAATAAAAAGAATGGTTACACATACTTACTTTGTACTTTTCAGAGCATTTACAAATGACAGTTCAGTTTTGCTTATGTGGACACAAATATATTTTTCTCAGTTCCATTTAACTCCTTCCCAGTTCTTCAATCGTCCTTTCAATTTAATTTCTGTCCTGGACTGCTGTTTCCTACCATCTTCATTTTCTGCCGTCATCCTTTTGCCATGATAATTTATTTGCTTCAACAATTTTAAGCATAGAGAGTTTCATATAGAGCAAAAGAACCTTTCATACCTTTATATCATACCTTCACAAAGGTTTTTCACCCTCACAAGTCTCATTTACAAAAATGACTTTAGGCACTAAGAAAGTTTTTTTTAGGGAAATCAGACATCTGATACTCCAGAGAACCCATTTTGGTTCCAAATTTCATCTGAGCAATGCTGCAGAAGAGCTATTCCTTAATTAAAGACAGTTCTATACCAAAAGAAATCTTTTCCTGCAAGCCAAGAACCTCTTGAGAACCTTTATTTTTGAGAGGGTACTTGCTTGTACTTGAATCACACTTTCATTTGCAGTAGTCCACCTCCTGAACCCACATCTGTTTACAGCCAATCAGACTCTAATGATCAAGCTTCAACTTTTTTTGTTTCCTATTCTAGTGCTTGTTATTTGTCTAGATTTATTCTAGTCAGTTAACAGATGAGTTAATGTTATCGTCTCAAACAAAAGAATCCTTTAATCCTTATCTTCACTGAAACCCATTCATTATGACCTATCATCTCCAGCTTTTAACCAATAAACCTTTCTGCCTTTGTGATGCGAAAATCACTTGAAGCTCTTAAGGCCTGAATGGAAGGAAATGAGCATCAATGCAGATGGTAGCTTAATATAAGGTTGACTGTATGAGTTAGGAAAATAAAAATGGGCAATATACTGATTCGAATTCGAATAGGAAAACGCATTAATATTTATTCGATTAATTTATCAAAGCACGTGTGACTTTTCTGTAAGTACGATAGATTGATATTGCAAATGAGCTAAATAAAACATAAAAACATCATAAAATGCAGAAAAAAAATTATACTCAGTGGCAAATGTGAATTGAATGTGGTCAAATGCAAATCTGTTTAATTAAAGCAACATTAAGTTGTAAGCAGTAATTTAAAGTGGTTTGATGTGAAGAGCTGCCAGAAGTGTTAACAACGGTGGAAAGCGACCACACCAAGGTTATCGTGATAGTTTTGGGGAAAGACTTTGGCTTTAAACTTATTTTTGTAAGTCAATTCAAGGTGGTGAGATACTATACATTACAAAACATTACCCAAAGAAAAAATGTGCATGTTCCTCACTATTTTACAATTATCATCATTACAGTAATATATTTCAAATGTAGCCCCTGGGCAAAATACAGTTTGTTGGCTTCCAAACTAGAAATAAGTGCACATGTAGTACTGGGAGAACAATTAAATCTATTTAAAATTGTAACAAATCGAGGAAACTATATGTATATACATAAACACATACACAACCATTGCATTCAACAGTTCTCAAAAGACATGTGTAAGTTCTAGATATATTTCTGTTGCAGGCCTCAAGACGTCTGGTTCCTATCACTGTCACTGTAGTGAAAGACTGTAAGTTGTACTCCAGTGCATCACTTTACGTCAAACCTCTCAGTGACTGAAGTATGTCCACAGAATTCTGAAATGAAAACGTATGTAAATGTTACTGAGCTGCGGCTGAGATGAATTTGCAAGCCTGTTTTGAAACGCCGTGCCCTTGGGCGGACAGAGGAAATGATAAAAGTGACAGGGGTTTATGATGATTAAGATTTATCTGGAGAGCAGGGCCGTCCTGTAGGAAACGCATGGGTCAACAACTTCAGAGAAACAGGAAGAGACGCTAGACAAAACGTTTTTTGGACAAAAGGGACAGTTATCTCGGCTCGATATGATTCCTGCTAATCACCAGCGTGTTGCACTGTAGCTGACACCTGCTTCGTGTTATTGCTCGTCTAATTTTGCAAAAACATGATGTTCAGTGTTGCAACAGAATGTTCAGACCTGAGGGGTTTAGTATCTTTCATACTCATCAGACTTCCACACATGACCTGCTCAAGTGTCAATGTAAACCGACAACTGAAAAATAAATATGCAAAAAAAAATTCTTCTCAATAAATAGTTAAAGCAGAATAAAAATTCCTATTTTATTTACAATTGGAAATATTTTATTGTGATCTGACGACTGACTGACATCAAGTTGTTGTACTTACATAAAACAAACAAACAACTTTTTGTAAAGATTGCAATAGTGTTAAAGTATTGATTGATTGTTGAAGTATTGATTGATTTATTAACTGGATAGTTGATTGGTTGATTGATTGATGCCATTGTCACTAGTCACTACTCAAGTCTATGTCTTCAGTACCTTTAGTCCATTCATCTATCGTCTGACCTGCTTATTCTTAACCAGGGCCAGGAGAGGTGCTGTAGTCTATCCCAGAGCTCACACGGTGAAAGGTGGCGAAAAAAAACAGTCACCAGTCCATTGCAGGCACTATGTTACATTGCACTTATATTATGTTACATTGCACTATGTTACATGTTTTTTTTTTCCTTTTCTTACTTCAAGTCGACCTGGAGTCCAAAACATCTTAAGTAGTTATCTCATGTTAAAATATTGACATGCTAAATGTTACACGCAGAGTCTAAAGGTTGAAAACACCGGGATTTTTTCCTAAAGAGGTTCTGCACAGTTCATGTAAGGTTAAAACAAGATACAATGCCAGTTTTCACTTATTTTGCAAGTGAACAATGGCTGTTAAATATATATATATATATATTTAAAAACATCAGGTTATGAAAAGGTACAAATAAGCACCTTTTGGTTGGATCTTTTGGTTGGATCTTACCGTTATTGTATATTGTTTGTTCCTTGGTGAACATGAATGTATCTGTACAGTGCATTTTTTGGACAGTAGAGAAGCCACACTTTTGATTAGATGTCTGTCAAAAGTCAGCGTTAGAAAATGACACAATGCTTTTGTTATCACCAACAATACATGCAACCTCTAAGGTTTACTGGTGTACTGGTAAGAATGGGCTGTGATGTCTCTGAGGCATCTGTTTAGATAGAAGATATTTGTAATTCAGATAGAGGAGCTCAGTCTGATTAAATGATGTTTTTTTTTGTTGTTAGCCTGATAAACTGTATACTTATTTTTCTGAACATGTGAATATTGTCAGTATTTAAACAAACATTTTTGTGTATTTTCCACTTAGGACATCTGTATAATTGTAGTTTCATCAATTCACATCACTGGCTACTTGTCCCTCAGAATTAAGCAGGCTGTTTTTGTTACTGTGCCTTTGACTGATAGTTGTAAGGACTGAAACGTTCCTTTCAGCTAAACTGTTATAAGGCAAGTAAGTGGACACGTATAGTTTTAATGATATCACAGAAACAGTGAATATGTGTATAAATATATCCATATATATAGGAAAATATAGGCACCTTAAATGATTTACATTTTCATATCTGGACTGTGTTTTATGTTTTTTAAATGTCCGTAGTTAATTAGTTACAAGGTAAATCAAAAATACTGAATCATGATGAAATCAAATAATAAAAAAATGCAAATTAAACATAAAAAATATACTGTGATACATTTCATCTGTAAAGATCAGGTTTGCAGAATTAAACAAAAACATTAAAGATGTAATGTGGATGCCCATGTAATGTCATATGAAAGAAACAAATAAAATCAAGCACCCCCCCTGGCATTATCCCACAGACCCCACTTTGGGAACCATGGATCTGTACTGAAGTATGTTGTAAAGCGAAAATCAATATTAGCAGGTCTGAATTCTGCACACTGAGACCATACTTGGATCCAAAATGGTTTTGGCTGAAGAGGAACATTTGGGGTGCGGGGATGCTGTTTAAATGAGATTTTCCACTGAACTGCTGCTTTAAGACTGAGGAACACTCTGATGCCGCTG
Organism: Brachyalestes nurse; assembly: GCA_037974405.1. Classification (NCBI taxonomy): domain Eukaryota; kingdom Metazoa; phylum Chordata; class Actinopteri; order Characiformes; family Alestidae; genus Brachyalestes; species Brachyalestes nurse. Next base: position 4,526 of record JBBPCY010131324.1, on the reverse strand, counting down.
TGTATTACTGTATCAGTGGCGTATCCAGATGGGTCTAATTGAGCTTTTCCTCTGGCGGTCAGAGTCCAGCACCAGAGTCTGCTCACAAAAATGAGTCCGACCTACACGACCCGAGATTGGGAGAGAAACAGGGAAGTAAAACATGACAAACATGACGAACATGACCTCTCACATTTGCCCCTCTCTCTTGTGCGGGCACGTTTCCAGCCCATGTGTTTCACTGCCGGCCTCATGAGGCTCACCCAGGAGCCCCACGCTGGGTATTGTATGTACACAGAGCGGCTGATAAGCTAAAGAAACACACGCCTACAGGGAGATCAAAGGTTAGGAGTGAATGTGCTCCAACGGATTGTGTGTGTGTGTGTGTGTGTTTGTGTGCATGTGTGTTTATGTGTGTGTGTTTGTGTGCATGTGTGTTTATGTGTGTGTGTGTGTGTGTTTGTGTGCATGTGTGTTTATGTGTGTGTGTGTGTGTGTGTGTGTGTGTGTGTTTGTGCATGTAGGCATGTTTGTTGTTGTGGATAACATGATGTGGCTGCTATCTAAGAAGGAAGCCTCCTCTATTCTGTTTCCCAATGAAAGATATGATAAGTGCCTTGAGCAGGAAAGAGAGAGAGAGAGAGAGAGAGAGAGAGAGAGAGAGAGAGAGAGAGAGAGAGAGAGAGAGAGACCTTAAAGGATTCTTTGGAGTAATCCCAAGGAAGAAACTCTTTATTTTTAGGGGATGGAGAACTTAATTTTGTAAATGAGATATGTAAATGTGTTTTTGTATATTATGTTATATTATATTATATTATATTATATTATATTACATTATATTATAACATATTTCTGCTACAGCTCAAACAGTAACTCAAACAGTTTGGAAAAATCTACAGCTCTATTAATCCTTCATTTAAATTCTACTACCTCTACTAATACTACTAATACTACTATCGATGCTACTACAACTACAACCACCACTACTACTACCACTAATAATAATAACAACAATAACAATATCATTTTCAGCTTGCACATCTCTCAAACATGCTGGGATCATCTACAGCTCTTTTAATCATTCAATTAAAAATAATAATGATAATAGTAATTATGTTAATCACCACCACCACCATCACCATCAACATCATAATTATCATCATTATAATGAAATAAAATCATCATAATAATGACACTCATAATAATAACAATAATTCAGTGTACATAGTTTTCCATTCAAACTCACTGGCGTTTTCCAAACAGTAGCAAAATCTACAGTCAACAGTAAAAAAAAAACACACACACACACACACTGTACTCCATCTGGCAGGGGAAGAATCTGAAGACCAGGCTGTAGAGGGACTTGGCTGGCCTGGAAAGAGGCCTTAGCTGCAGGGGATGGTCCGTCTAAGCCCGGGAAGCCTGGTGTGCGATGTGCCCTCACTCAGGCAGGCCCAGAAATCCTTGTAGACGCAAAAAACTTCAGAGCCAAAGGGGAAAGTCTCTCTCAGCAGTAATATCTGGGTTTACTGCATAAAATAGTGCATCAAAAAAACTATTTACACAGTATTTACACTGCTAATAAAAAACATGGAATTATTTGCAATATCAACAACTGTTTTAACTTCTGTAATGTGGATCAAGATTACAAATATCACTATTCTCCAAAACAATTTTTTTTTTGTATTCAGTATTTCTAGATTTTTGTGAATGTGAAGTGAATGAAATGGTCCATAATGTCTTGTCAGTGGTAGAGGCAGAACAGCATTAAATACCGAAGTAGATACATATATTTGCTCTGGACACGTGTCTATGTGTCCCAAGTTCAAGCTCTAGTGTGTGAAATCAATAAAACATGCCGATTGTGTGCTTTGTGTTTACATAATAACACAATATGGACAAAAGTATTGGGACTCCCGACTATTACACCAATAGGTACTTTTATGACATTGTGTTCTAATATATTTATACAAATGTGTTGGGATGCCTGAATATTTCACTAACAATGATATTAATGACATTGCTTTCGAAAACATAGACTTTAATATGGAGTTGCTCCCCCCTTTGCAGCTAGAACAGCTTCCACTCTTCTTGGAAGGCTTTCCACAAGATTTTGGAGTTTCTGTGTGAATTTGTATTCATTCATTCTGTAGAGCATTTATGAGGTCAGACACTGATGTTGGACGAGAAGGTCTGGCTCACAATCTCCGTTCCAGTTCATCCCAAAGGTGTTGGATGGGTTTGAGGTCAGTACTTGTGTCCATATAATGTAGTTCATGCTAATGAACTGAAACATACTAGCAGATTGAGGTCACGTCTGCATTACATTCAGTTCAGCATAAGTTACTTACCTTATATACTAAGTAATAATGTATGTACTACTCCGCATTCTGTTGTATGCAGTGGCTGACAGAATGCAGCCCTTATCCCTCAGCCTGTCCATCCGTTGCAGTGCTGTTAAACACAGACAGACAAACATCTGTGCATCTATGGTGGAAAAGACTAGCTTGTGTCCACTCTCATCTACCAGCATCGCTATATAGAAAGTAGTTGCCACCCAGTCTGAAACTGAAACCATAAGCATTCAGAAAAAAAGGTACGTGCATTGTGGGAAATGTAGTGTCTGTATTGCCTCACAGACTTTGGAGTTCTGTTCTGTGATATTCACTTAAGGCTCAAGGTTATCATGTCAGAATGTGAGAACACGCTTCAGTTCGAGACCCTCCATGGTTGATATTAACACCAATATCTGCACATTTGCTCATAAATTATAGCATTTGCCTCAGAAGACATTCTTTAATTTTCTCAAAAGTAGTATTGATAGCATGATTATTTTTATGTGAGTTTTATTTGTTCGTTTATTTGAACTCCGGTTTCATTTACGTCCGCATTTTTGCATCACACACGTCACTCCACAAGCAAAGCCGGCTGGAGCCACATTGTCCCCTCAGTGACTGAGATTTCTGAGATGGCAGAATTAGCCCTATGGCTCTGTGCACTTTCTTGGAAATGCGTGCATTAATTCCACATGTCAGCAAGTCCAGAAAAGCCCAGAGATGTAGATCAGGCAGTTGACTGTTGCCCTGCGATTATAGTGGGGCATGGCCATATGTTACTGGAGTGTGTGCCAACATTTCAGATCTGGAGTCTTTATAAGGCGTTTGCCCCCCTTTACTTGAGTAACAGCCTCTATTCCTCTAGGATGGTTTTACACTAGATGTTGGAACATTGCTGTGAGAATTTGATTGCATTCAGCCATAAGAACGTACACTACCAGTCAAAAGTTTGGACACACCTTCTCATTCAGTGTTTTTTCTTTGTTTTTATTATTTTCTACATTGTAGATTAATATTGAAAATAAACAAAATGTTGAAGGAACACTACAGTAAACAAAAAAAGAGTTAAACAAACCAGAATATGTTTTGTAGGTAATGATGGACTGTTGTTTTTTTACTTAGTTAAGTGGTTCTTGCCAGAATGTGGAGTAGAACCATAGTGGAATAGGATTACTAACTGTGTACCAACCCACCATCACAACTGATGATCCCAAACACATTAAGAAAGCAAGAAATTCCACTCATTAACTCTTGATGAAAAACACCTGTTAATTAAACACCATTCCAGGTCGATTCCTCATGAATCCGAATGAAAAAATGTCAAGAGTGTGCAAAGCTGTTATCAGAGCAATAGGTGATATTTTCAATATTAATCTACAATGTAGCCAATAATAAAAACAAAGGAAATGGTTGAATGAGAAGGCGTGTCCAAACTTTTCACTGGTAGTGTAAGTGAGTTACATACTGATGTTGGCTGATTACTCAACTCACTTACACTACCCATCAAACGTTTAGGCACGCACTGAGATTTTCTACATTTTAATTTTACTTAATATTAACGAAAAATACGCCCAATATTCTTTTCTAACAAATACATTTTTAGAATGTTCACCATTTGAGTACCTTTATTAGCCAGAACTGACCTACAAAAAGCCACGTAATATAATTATCACCAGAGAAATGGAGACAAATCATTAACAAGTGCATATAAAGTTAAAGGACAGCTTAGAATTTGACTCTTCATCACCACACAACCAGTTAATTGGAGACATACACTCTTACTTATTTGTTCCATAAAGGAATAAAGGAAACTTGCATGATTTCACACATTTTCATTTATGGATGTTCACTCGACAACTTCCCGATGTTTGACAAGAATGAAAATCTGCAGTTAATGATACTAAATGGATAAATAGTACAAATCTGTGATGTGCAAAAACTTGATGGGTAGTGCATCTCAAAGGGAACACAGTTCCACTTCTCCACAGCAGGACTTTATACTCCTCTAGTTGAGACTTTACATTAGTCATGTTGACCATAGGCTCAGGTTTCAGAGCATACCATTCCATTGGCAATGCATTTCTGTGGAAATTACATAAGATATGCTTGTGTGCAATCATAGGCGGTTCTAGAGGGGAGCCAGCGTGGGCCAGGGCCCCTGTAGAATTGCTCCTGGCCCCTGTTATGGCCCCTGCACTGAACAGCCAATGA
>JBBPCY010131280.1:0-15000 GCA_037974405.1 Brachyalestes nurse | reverse complement strand
TTGCCGTGTAGAGGCTCGTAACTCTGTACCCCAGAACCTCAAAGACCTGAGGTTCTGGGGTTCAAGAAGAGTGGGATGCCATGCCTCAGCAGCCACTAAGTCACCTTGTGAACAGCATGAGATGTCACTGTCAAGCTGTAATTGATGCTCAGGTGCACATGACACGTTATTGAGACATTGACATGTTTTGTTGTGGCATACTCACCACTGTTGTTGGCTTTTGTTTCAATAAATTGTTTGAGATCAGAAAATCACCATTGCATGCTTCTACTTATATTTACTAACATATAATATAAAGAGTTAAAGACCTCACCTATATTATTATGGACACTCCCCTGATTAAGTTTCTTTCAGTCCTACAGAAGAAGCTTTCCTATGATTTGTGAAATATTGCTATTTTTCTTTATTAAATCATTATAGTAAAACTTAAGCTTTTCTCATCTTCACTGAATATTTGAGTATTTGATTGAAAATTTTAAAAATCTGTAATAATTATCAAAACGGGGCACATTCTACATAAGCTTTCAAGTTCACATTGGGGTTTATGTGAACTTACTCTGCGAGCCCAAGGGAACTGCGCATATTACTAAATAAGGTCACACTAAAGTAGAGATTAAGTGAGTTATCAGAAAAGCTGTGCTGAGAATGAAATGACTGCAGAATTTTTTTCGTTGTTTTTGCGAAGTCTCCCGCAGCTCGGTAATTCGCTCCATATCTAAATCCTTCCCTAAACCCGGACAAGTGCAATCACTCAGACTATGATGATCCTTTGAAGACATAAGCGATGGGTGAGGGAGTGGTGGCTGTGGATGAATTGTGAATTGTCATGAAAGGAAAAAGCAGGCCTGCAAGGGTGCAACAAGCTACACAGTCTGACAAGAGAAGAGTTTACAGGTGTATCAGCTTTAAAAAAATATAGTGAAATGGGAGATCATATAAAATGCACACAAAAGACAAAGTGGCATTTGGCTAACGCCAAATGTTTGACCCAGGTGCCTAAATGTTTCATACAACTAAAGTAAAATGGCCGCTTGTAGTCATATGTGAACAATGTGAAATTCTTTCTCTGCATTTAACCATTTACCAGGGGAAGCAGTGGGCTGCCACCAACTGGGAGTGCCTAGCGCACAGTGTGTGGGGATGGTACGTTGGTCAAGAGTACCTCAGTGGTTCCATTGGCAGTCTTGGGATTCAAACCCATGACCTTCTGATCACAGGGGCAGCTCCCCAACCACTGGGGAACCAGCTGTCCTATGCACTGTTTAAGCAGGTTTACGCAGATTTATTTTGGGTGTACGTCCCTACTAACTGTCAAGAGTTGAAAAAAAGCCTCTATTTCCTAAGGGCACAGCCAACCAGGGGAGTGTCAATAACCACTTATGGAGGGGGTCTTTAACCCTTTATTTTTCTACATGTATTACATTTACATTTATGGGATCTGGCAGATGCTCATATCCAAAGCAACACACATGGGCCCTTTGTTGTTCACAAAGAAAACATGTCGCTTAAACTAGTAAATCTAGACTTAAATTCAGAGCTGCTTGCAAGCTAAGATTTTACCACAAACTAAGTTAGCCCTCCAGAGCCCTATCAGAACATGCTGAGAGGACACAGAAAACAGTTTTAGTTGTGAAGATTGGGTTTGTCAAGTTACTTTAAGACGTAAACATGTAGTTGTTATAATTATTAATTCCTAAAACTTCTTATTCAGTAATAACATGGTAAAGTAGATTCTGCTTCTTTAAGATGACCAGGAGAGTGTCCATAGTGCCTTATGGAGGGGGACTTTAACCCTTTAAATTCCTAAATGTATTTCATTTGAATGTTTATTACTTAGCACTAACATGTTAAATATGGGGTTGAAGACACCATGGTATTTCAGACCTACCATGATTAACAGTCAAGAGCTGACAAAAAGTGTCCTCTGTTTTATAAAACAATGCAATTTCTCTGCAAAGTTTATCTTCATTAAGAAGTAGAGGATACTGTCACAAAACATGCATATTTATGACAATATTAGTTCTACATCAGTGCCATTGTATCCCCTTGTTGTGATGTCAGCACTATGTAGCACTCAACCAGTTGTTCAAACCACCAGTGGAATATTTTTGATGTCTAGACAATTTTTCTCTTTGTTTAGTCATAGTCACCGACTAGCTCCATGTAGCACATAATGCTAACAAGCTTTGAGGACAAAGGCTAGCATTTGTTTCCTCTGAGACACATTTTTAAACTGCTACAAACTGCAACAAACGGACCTGGGCATCTCAACACTTGGAGGAGAAGGCTAATTACCAATTCTGGCTTGTCAGCTAACCGATGCCAGTGTTAGCTTCATGCTGAGTGATGAGGAAGAGGAAGGGCTACAGACTACCCAGAGAGAGCAAGGGCAATTATGCTGTCTTGGACTCTTTGTCATGGATGTTTGGGGCACTGCTCGCTGCACCAAATTTGCAGTTGACACTTACATGCCAGTTGGCCCACTGGGAAATCCAACAATATGAGGTTTTAACAACAGTTTGGAAAAGAGTGTTTGGAAAAGACTGCTTTTCATGCAATTATGAGCACTAATGAAGCTCAGTGTTAAAGATGAACACCTCCCTTCCACCATATACTGCGTATACACACCTTATCCATAGGCTTGTAATGTCTTGTAAGGTTAAATTTAGATAATAAAAGGTTTAGATACTTTAGAAGTGTTTGCATTAAACGGAAATGTTGGAATATAATGCTTAATAACAATGCTGTTGTCCATATAATCCATGTTACAATGAACATACAATAAGTAAAAGCCCCTGGTAATACCCTAATAAATAGCATTCGCAAGGGCACATGACATTCACATAACCTACATAAGTCTTTCATGACAACAAACCCACATTTAATCCTTTACTAAGGCTTATTGCATGTGTATGAGGTCAAATAACATCAGAATGAATAAGAGAAGTATTTATGAGAACCGAGGTTTGTAGAATAAGCTGTTAGTACAGTTAGAATAAGGCTAGAATAAGCCTTATAAGGCTTATGTACACTATATGGACAAATAAGGTTTATGTACACTATATGGATAAAAGCATTGAGACACACATGTTTTTCAGGCTTTGGGTTAGGCCTCTTACTTCCAGTGAAGGGCAATCTTAATGCTTTAGCATACCAACACATTTTGGACAACGCCATGCTTCCAACTTTGTGGACACAGTTTGCAGAAGGCCATTTTCTATCCCAGCATGACTGTGTCCCAGTGCACAAAACAGACTCCATAAAGACATGGCTGGAGGGGTTCAGTGTGGAAGAACTTAACTGGCCACACAGAGTCCTGACCTCAACCCCATCCAACACCTTTGGGATGAACAGGAACACAGATAGTGAGCCAGGGCTTCTTGTCCAACATCAGTGTCTGACCTCATAAATGCTCTAGAGAATGAATGGCCTCCAAAATCTTGTGGAAAGCCTTCCAAGAAGAGTGGAAGCTGCTATAGCTGCAAGGGGAAACCAACTCCATTTTAAAGTCTACGTATTTGAATGCAGTGTCAAGTTATCAGTATAAAGTCCCTATTGATGTAATGGTCAGGAGCCCCAATATTTTTGTCCATATAGTGTAGCTTTACAAATGCTGCCTTTCCGTGAAGTTTAAACAAATCCTTACCGAACATTACAGTGCTATGATATAAAAAATGGATGTTCTCGTATTTATCTGTGACTTATATGTCTGCCAGTCATATCATACCTCTCTAGTCATGAGTGACCAATGAGAGTGGACATGTCGAGCTTTCAGTTGGCCCGTCACTTCCTATGAAAATATATATGAAGTGTTTGTTATTTATTTTTAATTAGTCATACATTTTTATTTATGAGATCTTGCTGGTTATGAAATGAGATACACGCATATTCTGTTCTTGCTTTTTTCTGTGTAAGCTTATGTGAAACTCCCAACTTTGTGATTTTCAAAGACACGGTTTAAAACATTATGCTTTGGCTGTCTGGCTTCTTCAGTTACATTTAGGACTGTGAGCCATCAGCACATGTACACTGCTGGTAAAAATAAAGCGCTGACATAATCAGAGGCTTCAGGAGTACATGTTTGCTTTTGGTCTATTTTGAAATGTATTGTCAAAGATTCTGGCTGCATTAAATCCTTTAAACAGACTCAATTAAACCTATTTCATAAGCTTTATGGTTTCACTTGCTGGAGCAATTTGATGCAACTCTCTGATCTTCTCAGTGTATCAGATCAAAGCTGAGGGAAAGAAATGACAAGAACAAAAATGCAAACAAAGTAATATCATCAAAGCCATGGGGCGTGAAATCCATGATGAATGCTGTTTTCAGAGCATAAGCTATAGATTCAGACAGCAAAACATTTCTATGTTAACCTAATCAGACTTGCTGCCCTGCCAGTGTTCGAGATGTTTCGTTTTCAAAGATGTTGGAGTAAAATATGTTAATTTCCAATTTTGCCTAGTAATGTATTAATATTGCATGTTCTCCTTGTGGTGGCGTGGGTTTCTTCTGGGGTCTCCGGTTTCTTCCACAGTTCAAAGACATGCATGCCAGGTGAATTGGGGATTCTAAATTGATCGTAGGTGTGAGTGTGTGAGGGAATGGTGTGTGCACCTGTAGACCCCGGGATAGGCTCCGGTTACCTGCAACCCCAGTAAGGACTTTGTACTAAATAAGAGTTTAAAATTAACAAAAATGGTGGAATTCAGAAACATAAATAACATTATAATAAAGTATGTACTTGAAGGTTTAAAAAATCAAGGTTTACATATTGTCTGTACATGTGAATGTTGATATATGAACTGGAGAAGCTCATCATATGGACGTTTTACTGAGAGATAACTAATTACCTGAAGTTGTACAGAATCTGAGCTAGTAATAGTACTCGATCTTACTCTAAGCAAGTACAAGAAGATTAAGCTGAAAAGCCTTTGAGAACTACGTCGACAAAAACACTCTATAAGCAAGTCTATTAACAACTGCATGTAGTTTTGGCAAACAACTGGTCATTAAGGCAACATACAGTTTTTGAGCAAGTAGCACTGGTGCTAGAAAAATTGGGTCTTAGCATAAATTAAAATATTAAATAGCAGAAAGTAAAATAAAAAAGATGACTGTCACATCTGGGCCGCCTTGACTATGCCCCCAGCGCCTGAGTACTATCGTCTGAGTACTAAGTATCTACTAAGTATGTCCCATCTCGTCTGTGTGACGTCACGGTTTGTTGTGTCTGAGCCCGGTGCTGGGTAGCTCAGCTTAGTTTCCTGTTCATTCGTCAACTGGGTCAACTGTCAGACACCAAGTAATGGGCTCACCTGTCTTGTGTTAGTGTCTGTGTTTCATCTTGTTTAAGTTCCATTGGTTCTGTCTCATGGTTGGTTGTTTGTGTCGAGCCCCTTGCGTGCCCTAACAGAAAACCAGCTGATCCAGTCTAGATTTTAAAAACTATTTTTTTAATTTAAACTGTGAAAAAAGTGTGTAATATGTAGTTAGAATTAGTTGTGTAAAGCATACGAGTACAGTAATTCATCATAATAAGGAGGCACTTAAATATCTCTTACCATCCGAGATTGAATTGAAATCCAAACCAGCAGTAGATCACAAATGCAAACAATCACAATCCAAAACCCTTGCTGACATAATGATTGTAATAATGAAATGTTTGGGCATTTTGAACTTTGTGAGCCCCGTTTTGGTTTACAAACACTTTAGCTTTATATCTAAAGAAACAAACTTCATGTCTTGGCTGAATCACTAATGAGTAATTTGGGAGAATGGGAAGGTTGAGTTTTCCTTCCTTTCCTTTCTTTCTTTAACCAAAGTATCCCATTTAATGTCAGTCTGAAAGGTTTAGCAGCACTTTGGCTAGAGCAGCCTCTATGTGTGGAAGCAGGTAATCTAATGTGCTAACACGTAATTGATTCCGATTCAGTGGTGGGCCGCTAAATGAGGTTGCATGTGGTCGGAGGCTGATGCATTCAGATTTATCTTGATCTCTTGCTCTTCTGCCTAGTGTGCCAGCTTCGCTACCCAGAAATTCATATTAACGTGTTTATCACCAATTACAATTACTATCATTCTTTTTAGCATTCAATAAAAGCGCAATTATCATTGGCTGCGCTGCTATGGAGATAATTTAATTTCTCTCTCTGCTGCCATTCGGCGCATTACAGTGAGACATATTGTACTGGTGTATTTGCCGTGTCATTACAATAGCCATTATCATCACACAAGCTTCTGAAAAGGCCACAGAAGCACTGAACTAAAACAACCCACTGATGGGCTTACAGTTTCCAGCAAGGCTAAAGCAACATTTCAATTACTCCTTTAAATGTTGATTGGTCGAGATGATAGTGGGCAACTGTGTATCAGGGGCTATCCACTGACCAAATGGCTCAGAGAAGAGAAGAGATAAGAAGAGAAGAAAAGAAGAGAAAAGAAGAAGAGAAGAGAAAAGAAGAGAAGAAAAGAGAACAGATGAGAAGAGAACAGAAGAGAAGAGAAGAGAACAGAAGAGAAGAGAACAGAAGAGAAGAGAAGGGAAGAAGTAAAATTTAAATTACAATGAGGAAAAATCTCCTTTAAATGCTGACTGGTCAAGAAGGTAGAAGTGGGCAACTGAGTGTCAAGGGCTAGCCACTGACCAAATCTGTGGCTCACCTGTGATGTCTTCCTGTTGACAGACTTCGTGGATGGGTAGATGCTGTGGCACTCTGAGCAAAACAGGACTCGTGGACAGAGCCTCCATGAGGTGGGGAAGATCTTGTGCTTTTACAATACTGAAGACAGAAGAGACACATTAAATTAATAAAAGATGTGCTGTGAGGTCCAGCTACATTACAACCTTATAAAAATAATATTTTTTGTTGCTTGGAGCAATGCCTGCCAATGTCACAAGAAAATTTCACTAGATACCATTATGTAACACAAGTAAAATGTTTAAATAATTATGTAATATTTGTAGATTAGTCTCAAACTTGAATGTATTGAATGTATTGCCTGCAATTACAACCATTTCCCTACATGAATACTGTAATTTTACACAGTACAGGTTCAGTATTTAGGTGTACAATTGTAGACTGTCGCCATGCAACATTTGTCAGCCACTCTGACCGAATGTGACCTGCTGTCATAGGCTTTAACTACACAAACAAACCTTCTCTTGCTCTTCTAAACATATTTGACCTCTTTAATATGTTGTCTTGAAAAGAAGTGTGGGAGCTCAGTTCTGTGGACACACCAGTAAAATCCTATTGCAGCTTCATGCATTGAAAGCTTCCCCCCATAAAATCCCATTTCAGAGTACAGAAAAATAGTCTAAATGTCACTGTGGTACTTAATCTTTTTTAGTCCGTGGAGATGCAAGGAGCTGAGAGGACACAGACAGTAAAGGGGAGAAAAGAAGAGAAGAGATGAAGAGAGAATGGATGAGAAGAGAGAAAGAGAGAACAGCAGAGAAGAGAGGAGAGGAGAAGAGATAAGAAGAAAAGAGGAGAGAAGAAAATGGACGAGAACGGAGAAGAAGAGAAGAGAAGAGAAAAGAAGAGAAGTGGAAAGAAGAGAAGAGAAAAGAAGGGAGATGAAAACAGAACAGAAGAGAACGGACGGGAAAAGAACAGGAGAGAAAAGAAGAGAAGAAACGAGAACAGAAGAGAAGAGAGGAGAAGCAAAAAGAACAGGGGAACAGGAGATTAGGAGAGAACCGAAGAGAAGAGAGAAGAAAAGAGAACAGGGGAGAATACAAGAGAACATAAGAGAACAAGAAAAAATAGAACATAAGAGGAGAGAACAGAAGAGAATAGGGGAGATGAGAGGAGAAGCGAACAGGGGTGACCAGAGGAGAGGGCAAGGGCACTAGGGTAGAGCAGATGTTTGAATGAAGACTAAGGCAGAGCATTCAAGTCAATGGAATTGGATAATCCAGCCTCTGTGTTGCCTGCCTGATGACAGTCACACGGGGGCAATATGTAGAGCACAGATAAGGTTGTATTAATGCACTTGTGGAAACTGGGAAGAGATTTCCCATTTCTCTGCACAACAAAACATCAAACAGAATTCCTGCTGTATCCTACTGGAGGCCTACACGAATCAGTGCAGAGTCAGTAGTGTTTGTCTGTCTTGTCAGGGTGACTCGGCCTGATTTGTCATGAAAAAATGGGCGTTTATGCAATAGTCACAATAGTTTTTTAAAAAATAAAAACAGCCTTTATGTTCTTAGAAAATAAGTTGTCAGCCAAAGTGGGTTGTTAATGATTATCATGACATTGACTATTTCAAGACAATAACAAAACCTTGAAACATAACCTTGAACTGGGTTGTAATGGTGTTTACTGGGGTAATTTACAGTGTAGTATCTCCTACAACTCATCCGTTGATCTGCTATCTTCAGTTTTCGCCTCTGAAGTTCATTTAGGCACCAGAGGAGAAAAAGAAGGAGTAATGAGGCATGACGGTTTAACTAGCTTGTTGTTGGCTTGCACAGGTGGGAGGCTGTCTCTCTCTCTTTCTCTCTCTCTCTCTTTCTCTCTACTCAGTGACCTAACACTGAAGCAAACTCCCCAAGCTCTTCTAACAAGAAAAACATGTCTGCTACACCTCCTCTTTCCTTCTCTCTTACTCATCTCTCTTTTTTTCTGCACAGAGAAAAGGTCATCAGACTGATCTTCCAGTGTCTATACTGATGTGGTGCTGAATGTTTAATAAAAGTGGAAGACAAAAAAGTTTCCCATGAATTCAGTGAAGCAGGAAGATATCCATGAATTTGGTATCAGTAAGAAAATGAACTGATATTATTATTATTAGTGTGATTAGCGAACTGGAAATTCCCACCTCTTGTCCTCCTACATTTTTTGAAATAGTGTCATGAGGGAGCTCTTTAATCTATGGTGAGAGAGAAGCCCGGTCCCACGACTTTTCGTGCAGCCGTCACGATATACAATGTAATCAAAATATGTGCTGCGTTCACGCTTTAGGGCTTTTTTTGTGCTAGGACAACGTCTCACTTTTTCATGCTAGGACAACGCTTCACTACCCTGTATTTTAATGCGCACTGCGTAACATCACCAGTATCAGCTGTAACTGGTGACTGAGGGATGGTAGGAGAGAAATAATGAGTTGATTCCTTATCGTTTTTGTTTGCAAAGTGGTTGAAACAGGTTGAAATGCCGTGAGAAGGGGAAAGTCCGGAACCCTAACCCTAACCCAAACCCTAACAGTCACCAGTTAGTGCAGAGACTGGTGGTGTTACTCACTGCGCATTAAAATACATAGGGTAGTGAAGCATTGTCCTAGCATGAAAAAGTGAAGTGTTGTCCTAGCACGAAAAAGCCCTAAAGTGTGATCGCAGTGTCACAGTCCCTTCCTTCTCCCCAATAAGGGCAAGCGCACAAGCAGACATCCATTTTCCAAATCTTTTGCTTTTATTCTCAAAAAACGCAAAACAAAAGGCATGAGGGCCAGACTTCAAAACAAAAGGAGAACGGAGCACTCAAAACCACAAACCAGTAAGACGGTTGACCAGCAAAGAACCATAAACACAAACCCCTTAAATAAATCGAACTCAAACCCCAATAACCAATAACAGAACACTAACACGAACCAGCTGTAACTAATAACATAATAAAAGCCCCAAAACAAAATACAAAACCCCAAACTGAAGCACTGTCACTGACCCCAGACCTGACAGGACCCCCTCTCCTAAAGCGCACCACCGGAGCGCCCACGGAACACCAAAAGGCGGAGGAGGGGGAGGCGGAGGCAAAGCAGCTGAATGCGTAGCTGTGTTCATGGGCTGATTTTATTAAAATTAAATCACAGTGACGCACATTTTTTTTCTGAGCTTTTGTGTCTTGAAGACAATGTACAAGTCTGCTATGTGTTTACTGTTGTGGTGGATGGTTCTGTCTGTCAGGATGGTTCCTTCATAATACAGTTTGTGTGTTTTGGTCTCCAGTATTGTATGTATTTGTAATATGGTGTGTGTATATTAGTTGATGTTATAGTGCTAAGTGTTGGTGTATAATGTTTGCAACCTGATTGTGTCTGTGTTTATAGTTTGTGTGTGTCAGTAGTTTGCAGCCAGATGTGATATGTTGTATTGTTTCTTGTGCAGTGTGACATTTTATACAGGTGACGTCTGTGATGCTTGTGTCTTTCAGTATATATTTTTTTCAGTTTCTGGTGTTGATGACTTGGCCTTGAATAGCAAACATGAACCCTTCAGTCTCACTGAACAGATCTCCATGAGTCAGCCAGCTGTTCGGCAACATGAGGCTAAGATCGTATGGGTGTCTGCCATGAGGTTCTTTCTGGTTCCATGCTAGTTTCTTCTCATGTGAAGCTGTGATATCTTCGGTTCTGTTGAGTGTGTTGTGTAAGTTAAGTGGAGTGTAACTGGTGTCTACCAGGACTATGGGTTTGTGTAGTGCTGATGTGTTCTGTTTTGTGTGGAAGAAGATTCTCAGTAGGTTTATTTGTGTGTCGTGTAGGTTTGGTATGTCGATAAGGCCTCTTCCACCTTCAGTCCGTGGGAGGGTGAGCCTCTCCATGGCTGATTTTGGGTGATGTTGTTTATGTTTTGTTAAGAGTGTCCGTGTTTTCCGTTGGAGCTGTTGTAGTTCTGTGGATTTATTACTCCAAAGGAGTATGTTAGTGTTGATATTGCATGTGTTGCTGGCTTCGATTGTGTGATGTGCATGTAGTTGGGTTTTTAATATTTGTGTAAGACAGGATGTGTATTTTTGTGCGAGTGTGTGTTTAATTTGTTTATGTTCCGTGAGTTTGGCCTGATGGAATCCTAGGTACTTGTAAAGTTCACCCTCTGTCGTGGCATCAATTTGGTCACCAGTTTGCGGAGTGAAGCCTCCTTCTGGGCGGCACGGTGGTGCAGGGGTTAGTGCTGTTGCCGCACAGCAAGAAGGTCCTGGGTTTGACTCCCGGGTTGGGCACAGGGTCTTTCTGTGTGGAGTTTGCATGTTCCCCGGGTTTCCTCCCACCACCAAAAACACACGTGCATTGGGGATAGGCCAATTGAGCACACTAAATTGCCCCTAGGCAATTGTTGTCTGTCTCTGTATGTGGCCCTGTGATGTGCTGGCGACTGTCCAGGGTGTACCCCACCTTTGCCCATAGCAGCTAGGATGCACCCCTGAGTGCAGGACAAAGGGGTAAATAATGAATGGATGGAAGCCTCCTTCCCTCAGTGTTCCTTTTTCTGTGTGAAGTGTTTAACATTTGTCCAGGCCAAACTCCATGTGTATGTTCTGTGAAAATGGTTCTGTTATGTGTAGTAAATGTTGTAGATGGGTTCCCTCATATATTTTCAGGTCATCCATGTAGAATAGATGTGATAGGGTGTACTTTTGGGGTTGGTTTAAGATTTTATATCCATACTGTGTGTTGTTGAGTCTGTTTGATAGTGGGTTAAGGGCCAGACAGAACCAGAGAGGACTGAGTGCTTCTCCCTGAAAGATGCCTCTTCTGATGTGGATTCTGTTAGTTTGTCTTGTTGTGTTGTTGATGTAAAGGTGTAGTGTTGTTCTCCAGTGTGTCATCAGTGTCTGTAAGAATTGTATGATTGTGGCGTGTGTAGAATCTGTATTAGCCACGTGTGTGGGACGCTGCAAAAGCCTTTTTTCTAGTTGTTGAATGCAGTGTGTATTCATCTGTGTTTTTTATGTGCCTGTCTGATCACGACAGCATCAATCAAGAGTTGTTTTTTATGGCTCATATGTTTCCTTTTTGTTGTTCTGTGAGTATGTGGTTGTCTGTGATGTGAGTATATATTTTGTTATGGACACCATGCAGTTAATATTTTGTACATTGTAGGGAGGCATGTGATGGATCAGTAATTTGTGGGATGTGTTTTTAGGTTTCATTTATATGATGCTCTCTGTCAGGAACTGTGGTGTGTGGGGTGGGTTCTGTATAATGTGTGTAAAGTGTTGTGCTGTAATTGAGTGCAGGGTGGTGAATTTTCTGTACCAGAAGTTATGTATACCATCTAATCCTGGGGATTTCCAGTTGTGTGTTTTGTTTATTACTCGCGTGAGATCTGTAGTTATTATTTGTTCAAACAGCATTGGTGTGATGTTATTTGATTGTGTCTCTTCTTCCTTAACCCATAAGGCATTGTTGTTATGCACTTCTTCATTAGACCAGAGGGAGGCCCAGTATTGTGTCAGGCTGTCCTGTGTAGGTGAGTCATTGTTTTCTGTTGGTGTTTTGTTCAGTGTGTGATTGTAGAATTGTTTTTCACTGTGTGTTCTGTCTTTTTTGTTGCGTGCAGAATTTGGATCGCTTTAATCTTTGTGATTAAACGGCGAGTTTCTGTTTGAGCGTGTCTATATATGTGTCAGTGTGTTCATTGTGATGTTCATGGTTTGTGTGTGTCTTTATCTTCTTGCGTCTTGCTAGTCTGGTGAGATGTTATTGTTGTGGTCCTTTTTCCTCTGCATTATTATTATTATTGTTATTGTTATTATCATTATTATTGCATGTTTTATTTTGTTTTATTTTGTCCAATGTTATGCCCAGTGTTATTTCACTGTCACTTTTAGTGTCACTAAATGATTACTGCTCCTAAAGTCTGATTACTTCAATTCACATTAAACGTTGTATTTACATAATTGCTGGTTTTAATTATGCTGATTGTAATAGAACATGGACTAAAAAAATGTAATAGAGGAGATGCAGTGAGATAAAAGCAGAATAGCAATTGACCTTTTTAATTAGACCGCACGCAATGCAACATCTGATATTTATTTGTTTAAATGCACTTACCAGGGCACTTACTCACATTTTTGGCAGTCTATGCCACCAACTAAGCAGGGCACCCCACAGAACCCATGCTTTTACATAATTCTACAGTGGCAAGTGGTAAAAAATAAACTCTAAACCAGGGCTATTCAACTACAATAGCAAGTGGGCCAGATATGAAAGTCACTGGGGGTTGGGGGGCCACAGAATTTCGTGCTGTGCTCGGATTGGCTAATTTTATACAACACAGCAGATAACCAATCCTGGCAAAAGTAGCGGCGGACTACCAGCCAATCATGATCCAAAACCCATAATTTTATTATATCACACGAATCACACACTGATTTACGGTTAGTCTTGCGGGTCATAAAAAATTCAAAAGGGCAAGTTGAATAGGCCTGGTTTAAAGGCTACTTGAAAAAGTGTGCTGGGCCACTCGGAAGTTGCTTGTGGGCCGCATGTGGCCCGCGGGCCGCCATTTGAATAGGCCTGCCCTAAACAATGTGCACAAGGCTGCAGTGCTTGAATTGAAATGGCTATATCAGATGACACATTGGGGGTGTGTTGAGGTAGTGGATGTTTTAATCTAGAGGAAGATAAAGCCTACCCGCTAACGTGTTGGTGGGACACCCTGGGGTCTGCTGAACATGGTATGGGGGTTTTTCAACCACCCAATCACATTTAGTGTTTATTTATGTATAGTAGTTATGTGAGAACATGGATGGAAACGTAGGTGTTTTGAAGTCATGACAGCAACCATCCACTGAATGCTTCACTTATTGCTTTCCTAAATTGTTGAGTTTCTACAAAAATTTAAAGTATTGCACTCTGACAAAGGGGTATCACTCTTCTGATGTTTTAAAATATCAAATGTTTAGCCATATCATACATGCGTAACAGTCTCTCCCTGTTGTGTCTTGCTTCCGTTTGACTGACTTTGTTTAGGTTCTGT
The DNA here is from genome assembly GCA_037974405.1 of Brachyalestes nurse. NCBI lineage: Eukaryota > Metazoa > Chordata > Actinopteri > Characiformes > Alestidae > Brachyalestes > Brachyalestes nurse. The sequence goes on along the minus strand of JBBPCY010131280.1, from coordinate 1,292 downwards.
CCTCATGTCTCTGTTTTTTTAACATATATAGCTCCAGCCCTAGCCTGCCTCCCGCATCATGTACACCCGTCTGTTTGTTTGTAACACCCCTTTCTGTCTCAACATTTGTATTACCTCAATGCATTTATACCCCAGTCTTTGTGTTTGGTTGTGTTGGTCATCCGTGGCTCTTTCAATGAAATCTATAAATAATACTCAATGAAGTATTAAGATCTGTGCTTCCCCCTTGTTGTGCTTCTTTGTTTCATTTTTTTATTGGGAATTATCAGTTTGGTTTACGTATGCTAAACGCCGTAAATGTAAACGTAAATGTACATTTGGTTTTCAGTTGTGCATGTACAGTTTCATTTTGCACCTATGTCCACCTGGAATCAATCTATACCATCATCACAATTTGAGAACACTACCAATAAAAAGCTGATCAAGATGGTCTAAAACAGTGTTAAGTGATATATTTATATACATATATACAGCAAACCCCCACTTTAACGCGGAACAGGTTTCAGTCCAACACGGATTTTTTTCTGAGAACCGAACTAATAATTGTTTGCTGAAACCGCCGCACTAACGCAGAAACTGCAGATATCCTCGCTTTTTTTAATTTTTAAAGTCTGGGCCTCGTTTGCCACACCCATACCACCACCCCCCGGCCTTATACTGGGTTGCTAAGCACTGCGCCCAAACATAAACCCTGCACAAGGATGAGCGGGCGTGACGGACGAGGCCCGAACATAAATATTAACGTAAATTCAGCCACATTTCCATATAAAAAATATCAATAAATGTAGCCAAGAGAACACAATTAATTTCTCCTTGCTGCTGATTGGCTGCTGCCCCTTGAAGCATCCCTCACTGTACTCAGAGGCGGGAAGTATATATATACAGTAAACCCACTTCTCGCAGGGGGTATGTTCCAAGTGTAAACCCTATATAGTGTAAACCCTAAATATGCCCCTAAATATGGTTCCAAAACACTTTAATTTCATTTTAAACTTTACACTGAACTCCTGCAGTGCTAGAATGTAAAGACTGATATTATAATTTGGCACTAAAGAATTATATATTGCCACGAAAAAAGCAAAAAAAATGTGGAGGATATCTGCATTTCAACTCATTTTCTGGAGTTTTTACCAGCAATTATTAGTTCAGTTCTAAGAAAAAATGACTGAATCTGAAACACTTTAATTACATTTTAAACTCAGCTTAATACATTACCCTTAAAATATAAAGGTAAAGCTTTATTATTATTATTATTATTATTATTATTATTATTATTATTATTATTATTATTA
>JBBPCY010131207.1:0-16623 GCA_037974405.1 Brachyalestes nurse | reverse complement strand
TTTGTTTATTTTGAAATTAAAACTCTTCATTTGTGCACGACCAACCTGTTGCTCCTTGGTTCCTTGAGCGCGGTCCCTCACAGAAGAGAACACCACAGGGCCTGCTTCATATGTCACTCTCCACAAAAGCCCCCTATATGGGTTAAACCCTTCAGTTTTGTTGCTCTTGAAGTGCAGAGTCATAAATAATGATTAACAAAAAACCAAGAACAACACAACAAGCAGTGGCTCCTCGCTCTTGACACGCCAGAGCAGAAGTCAGACATGACCCCATTATATAAAATAAAAGGCACAGTAACAAGGGGGCGCCTGAGCACTCTAGGGGATGACAGGCAGATATCAGAAGCCGAAGATTGAAACCGGGCATCACTGGAAAGGCTTAGAGACTCCTGCGTATGGCAGGTGGGACGATTCAAGCAGCAGAAAATAACATCTCTCCAACTAATCCTCTCAGACTAATAATGTGCTCCTCTTTATGGGACGCTGCCCATGTGAACCCTGGTTAGGACAGAGAAGAAAGTTAAGGACGGGGGGAAATAGTTTAGCAGTGATAATACAGGAGTGTTTCAAAAACAAGGATCCGGCACCTAATTCACACAATTTTAATTAATGGAAAAATCATTAAAATCATCATTAAAAGGTGTTGTTCTCACTCTCAGGTCGCAGGAGAAATCACTAAATTGGGAAAAACCTCCCCACAGCAGTACTCCTACTTCCATATGTATAAAACAGCTTGTGAAAACAAAGCTCCCCCACGCTGGCAGAATATTTTTATGATGAATAGGCATAGAAATGTGATTAAAATATTGTGTTTAAAAAGAAATAAAGACTGGTTATTTGTTGAGAGGATAATCCAATCCACTGTATCCAGTGATGTTACTGCTTTCTAGCTATACATTACCAGATATCAGCAATATTACTTAATATTAGGCAATGAAACATGATAGTACTGTTTAATATTATTATTCCCCACAACCTGATGCATGCTGATGGTCTCAAAAATTAAAATGAGTAGGCAAAAGTCATAGCATTTTAATAGATGGTAATGGGAAAACAAAGCCAGGGACATGAAATTACAACATAAACATGTCAAATTGTAAATCAACATTAATAATAATTGTTTATGCACATAATAATACAGTTTTTATTTCACCTTTCAAGATATGCAGCTTAACTTTCATCACAATAAACAAATTAAATGCAACGAGTACTTCACACGGATGACATACAAATAATAATGCAAATAAGATGAAATTAGAATACATAGATTGCATTGAATTAAGTAAAATACAGTATTAAAGAGGTGAAATAGTGCAAAAGAATTTCAGCGAAACAATAGCTAGTGTTTTTAGCTTGCTTTTAAAAATAATGTGAGCTAGCTTCAGTAATATCTATGGATTGTGTTTTCTATAGCTTCCATTGGGGCAGAATTGACAAAAGCTGCATCCCTGGTTATCTTTTGGCTATCCAATATAGCAATAGCAGATAATCAGTGTTCTTGAAGATAAACAAGGTAGTCAGCAATGTAGCTTGGTCCAAGCCAATTAAGGGCTTTGTATTTAAGGGGTAGGACCTGAAAATATATTCTGAATTTCACAGGAAGCCCATGCAAAACAGCCAAAACCAGACTCCCCTCTCCTCCTAGTTCTGGATAGTTAATAGATACATTAATAGTTGCTGCATAATTTGGTTCAGCATCGGTGTGTATTGACAAAAGTATTGGGACACACCTGCATTCCACCTGTGACCCAGAGCACAAAACAAGCTCCATAAAGACATGGCTGGATAAGTTCAGTGTGAAGGATCTTGACTGGCTAGCATAGAGTCCTGACCTCAACCCCGTCCAACACCTTTGGGATGAACTGGAACGGAGATTGTGATCCAGACCTTCTCATCCAACAAGTGTCTGACCTCATAAATGCTCTACAGAAGAAATAGACACAAATTCCCACAGAAACTCCAAAATCTTGCGGAAAGTCTTCCAAGAGATGTGGAAGCAGTTCTAGCTGCAAAGGGGGACAGACTCCATATTAAAATATGTATTTAAACGCAACAAACGTCATTAAAGTTTCTCTTGGCGTAAAGGTCAGGGATCCTAACAATTTTGTCCATATAGTGTCTGCACACCACTCCAATACAGATGTCATGTTTGTCAGACATGATCACTAAAAGTTATTAAGATGATGCTCAGCAGTATCAAACTCTGCGCTTAGGTCTAAGTGGACCATAATTGAGACCGTATTTTTGTCAGAGAGCACTGATTATTTCAGTGAAAGCAGTTTCAGCGCTGTGGTACGTTCTAAAGCATGATTGAAATTCCACCATTATTTTTTTTTCTTTGAAAAAGGAATGTATTTGCAATTAAACAATCTTTTCAACTAATGAAGGGAAGTTTGGGTATCCACCTATTGATGGTTAAGGCGTTACTGTCTAGGTTGTGCGAAAATATTCAGACCACACTTCTAATTAGTGAATTCACCCATAGTGATGCTGATACAGACATTCAATTGCACACACACAGTTTGTATAACCTGTAAAGAAAAGCATTGCCAACAGATTGGGATGCTCTGGAGGAGCCATAAATGAGCCATAAAAGGTCACTCATGACTGCTAGTGGCACCACTGAAGTACCCTTGAACAAGGTACCGTCCCCACACACCGCTCCACGGGTGTGGGGTCCTGTGTTCCTGCTTCACTTGGTGAATGGGTTAAATACAGAGGAAGAATTTTACACTGTGGGCTGTGGTGTGTTCCTATATGACAGAATGGACACTTTACTTTTTACTTTACTGTGTATGAGTGTCAGCTAAAGGGGTAGAAAGCCACTCATTGCTGGTTAGAGGTAACATGTTCTACCATATTTGATAGTATTCCAAAGCATAGCTGCAACAGAAGTGATTTTGACATTTAAATTGACGTTTTCAGCAGTAAGAAGTACATAATTTCATTTAATTCAACATATATTTTAATTTTATGTTGACATGTTTTATGTCGATCTTTAACCATCCCCAACCTTTTCTTTTAGTCCAGTTGAGCACTGTTTGGTTGTTTTATTTTACCTATGGAGCTCCTCAAGCTGAGTAACAGTACACACAAGGCCTTGCTGAAAGGGACATTTATTAATACAAAAGAATGATCAGCTTCACACACCAGATAAACAAATCATGATGTAAAGGATCCACGCTGTCCTCGACGGGAAATGTGATATGCCTTTGCGAAACATCTCAAAATACCACGGCACACTGTCATATCAAGTTTTATTTCATCTTGTTTTTGCAGATTGTTGTGACATTCTCCAGTATCACAGATTGTGAGCCTACTCTGTGGAAGAGGGGGATTTTGTCTGCCAGACTGAGATGAAGATTTGAGCATTATAAAACTCCCCACTGGGCCTAAAGAGATGCCACAGACATATGAAATAAAAAAAAAAAAAACATGGTAATTTAATCATTTCAGTTTTCTACAGTGTGCGAACTAATACAAGTGAGAGGCACTGTGTGCTGCATCTAAAAGTGAACCGCTGCTCTTAATAATTACATTAACATTACATTGAAACCCCCTTTTACATTTAAAACCCTTTAAAAAAAAGATTAATAATTCCTTGAAATTGCTTTTGTGTGCTTCATGTGAATGGCTTAACTACACCTATTTTTTTTTTCCAAATATTAATTCTGAAAGGAACACTACAGTGCAATATCAATGTATCTGTCACATCTGTGTCATACAGTCCATTAGCACAGATGATTTCAGAGGAGGCAATGTTCCTTTTTCCACTATGAACATGGAAATGTATCAAAACTGTTGTCTAGGGTAATTTAGTTTATGATACAGATGCAGATAACAGGCGCTGGATAGAGAATCCCTTTCATTCACAGACTGAATATTGCTCTAAAACAAGTGGATGTGTGTCTCTCGTCTTCACGTCTGTTTAAAATGTATGATGCATTCCCTCTAGTCGCAGACAACAAAATCAATCTGAAACCTTCCAAAGCGAGGCTTAGCGCTGCAACATGGCCAGTGTGAAAGGAGGAAAGGAACAAAAAGGAGGGGTCTTTAAGCGAGCAGCTGCCACAGATGTCACCCCGCTCCATAGCTGTCAACTGAAGCCGCTCCCGAATGGGCCAGAAAAGCCCTCACGTCCATCCATGGGGCTGGGGAGGGAGGGGTTTGGAGTGTCTGGAGAAATGCATGTGGATGGGGTTCAACTGGCTCTGGCCACTGGAGCGCTCTCTCTGTGCCGGCCAGCTGTGGAGCTGCTGGCAACTTGGCAGCCCCTGTTCGTCTTATTCAGCCCACTAACTTCCATTGAAAGAGCTCCCTGAAAAAAGTAACGACCGATCTCTACGAGCCTCTAACCAAGCATTTTCTTCTGAGCGAGCAGTGCATCCAGCCTGGCTCTTTGTTATGGACGGGAGTCCAAGAGCCGCTTTTCAGTAAATCTGCCCGAGACTTTTAATCAAAGTAAACACCATTGCAGCAATAGATCCAGCAAATCCTTTCCTAAACCCCTTTGGATTAGGCTGCTCACAAAACACCTTGCTCTTCAGTTTATACTGACATTCAAATGGGCTTTGGACCCGACACGCCTGTTGTGAAATGCCTGAGAGCACAGACCTAAATTTGGGACCATACATCATACACAGCAGGCACACACATGGACATACGTACTCACACAGAAATTCACACACACACACACACCATACACACACAGGTGGGTACTTCATTGTGTCAGCTCTGAGTGTATCCTTTTGAATTCGTTGATAAATTGGCAAACCCAACCGAACAGTTCTTGAGAATCCTGATCCAAGGGCTCGCCGAATTTCACCTGAGGCAAAAAGAAAGCAGACAGTTCTGAGAATTCATGGTGCACGTATCTTTACAGCATTTTACAGACAGACAGTGCTTTCTCTGCTGTGGATAGTGTAACTAGAGAATTCTACCATTCTTTCTTTCTTTTCCAATAACAGTATTAAGGTTACTGATGGTTCTTTAGACCCAGCACAGACTGCTTTTTTAAATGTTATCAAAAATTAAGATTTCAGAAATCTATTTAATGCATTTCAGTGTCCTCCCACATATTTCCCTAAAAATAACATTAAAAGAAGAGATTATTCTAAATTTTCTATTTTGCTGTGTGCGTATGAACACAAGCATATTCACTCCCTTTAACTACCAGTACCTGTGTCAGCATAGGCAGTTCTAGACGGGGGCCAGCGTGGAATTGCTTCTGGCCCCTGGTATGGCCTCCGAACTGATCAGCCAATGATTTAAATATTAATTTCTTATCATGACACGCTGGCTCGAAGAACAGAACTGATGCTATGTGTGTTCTAGGCGGACTGCTTAAAGCGCTACACACACACACACACACACACACACTGTTATCTGCAACCTGAAGACCAGCAGCGTGAACTGTAAACTTTGGTTGTAAAAGCTAACAGCTGTAGCCCTAAATGGACTTCTGCTCAGCATTGAATCCAGAAGGTCCAAGGCTTTGAACCTTGATGCATCTACAGACCGTTTCTCAAGGAGTCACAATTGCAGAATCTTGCTGTTGTAGTGTTTCAGCCAAGTGCACATACAAATGCTTTATGGGATTTTGAGACCACTCACAGTATGTGAATTTCTTTTTTCTTTCTATTTTTCCTCCTTATTACAGTGAGATGGTGACAGTGTGATTTAAAAAGATTTAAAATATAAAATAAAATATCGACTTGTTATATGTGCCCCCCTAAAAACACACTGGCCTCACCTCGGCTCCATCATACTTCAGTTTACATACAACACATACTAGGCATAAGCTTTGTTTTTTAAACAAAGATATCCAAGCTCATCTTAGAAGAAAAAGCTTTAAACTAAACAGGTTGTGGAAATTATGAGCACAAAGAATCCACACAGGACAAAGTTTATTACAGACTCACAAAGAGTCATTTTAGTTAGACATTATTTCAAAGTGAGCAGAGAAAGTGCCTATAATTGACCTTACACTCTCTTGCAGAACCAAACAGGATTAGTAAACTCTGCTGTACCCTGTTGATGTTGATACACACACTAGAGTGATATGTGAGGGCATGTTGATTTCACAGTTCAGGCATAAAAGACTCTTCAGAGTGCACAGCATTAACTTTTATAAGAAACATTGTAACATGGTTGGGATTTTGAGTAAGAAGGAAAATCAAGTGATTGGCCTTTAGAGGACTTAATTTTTGTAAATGAGATGCATGAGTCTAAAGAACATTTTGAAAATATGAAGAACCTCCACATCTATGCGTATTTTCAAATATATACTTGGATGAACCCATGAACTGGTTAAGAACTTTTACATTATAATGCACAGAATAGGTAAGTACAAGCATTATACAATGCAAAATAAAGGAATCATAATACTAGTATAGTACTAGCTAGCTTGTTAATTCTTATGTTAGGACTGTTATCATGACTTACTTTACTTCCCTTTTTGTGTTATACTGTAAAATCTGTAGGAACCAAGACGGATTTGTTTTTTTTTTTCCACTATACAAATCAGCGTTTGCTGCTGGTCACAATCATGAAATTCTACAATTGACAGTTGCCATTTAAATAATCACAGTTAAATTTTTGTTATCTTGGGGAAAGAAGCAAGCTTACTAGCTGCATACTACCTGAGCAGCGTGGAGAGAGATTAAAAAGTTCTATTTATTAGCAAAATTAGAATTAAATAGAAAAGGAAGTGAGAATAAACAGGAACAGGAGGAAAGGAATGGAAGGGAGGAAAAGGGATCATTTACTAAGAAGTGAAGAGGGAAGCTCTCTAGAATACAAAGAGACAGGATGGAGAGACAAAATTTTAGTGGCACTTGAAGACGAGAAGTAGAACATGAATTCTTAGGTCCAGCAAAAGCAACGTGCTGGCTTCATCACATTGTTAAGAACACCCCCAAACTGCTATTTCTGGGGGGGGGTCTGGGTCTTGATCGGGGGGTACAGTACCCCCCAGTAACCTCTAATTAAAATGAGAGAGAGAAAAAACAGGCTTAAACTTAAGAAAGATTCAATGAAAATTAACAAAAGATCAAAGAAAAGTGGAAGGCTAGAAGGCTAGAAGAGTCTACTATGAAGTAAGATGGAATAGAGTGCACCATCAAATCCGGAGGACAGTGAAAACAACAGATAAGTCAAATGAACAAATAATACAGAGGAACTAGTAGGAATGTCTCAGAGGTCTCAGAGAAGTCAGAAGAAAAGTTGAAAGGTAGCGGATGAACAGGAAAGCCGTGCCACTCCAATGAGTTACTCATGACTGAGCGTTGGCGCTAAGTATAGGTGATGTATAAGTAGTGCGGCTAATGAGGTTAACCAGTGCTGACAGGTGGGTGAAAAGAATGGATAGTAGAGAAAATACCTCCCCCAGTTGGTGGCCTGGGGATCTACAATGGCCAGCAATGGGGGATGTAGCAAGTTACCTTGCGTCCTAGATACTTAGTAGCTCCCAGCTGACACTAGATTAAGCTCAAATAAACAATTACTCATCGCTGCCCTCCATTAAGTACTACAACACCAGGAAGAAACTTTTGTTGTTTTTGGAATATCTTTGACGTGTCTCAATAAATGTACTTCAAGCTTTCTATTTAGATTTATTTGCCTTGATTGCATATCTGCTTCACTGTGCTTTTCCTGCCTTTTTATGTCATTTTTTCTCCAAGGTTTCTGAGACACTGAATCATTTTGTCTGAGGAACATGCCTCCTCTGCAGAACAGCTCCTGCTGCCTGAATTGCTACAGGCAGCTCCAAAGGGTCAGCTCTCTGGAGGTCAAAGTACTGGTGGTCCTTCCAACACATCCAGATGGAAAGGACAAACCATAAAAAACCCACTCCAGCCTGGGCAAGTGGGACATATCCAGTGCTAACACAGTGAAGCAAGCCATGCTTGCTAAGGAGACTTTAGTCTTTGTAAAGTTGTTCTGGAGCCCTGTAAACAGACTCAGTTGGAATGTACTATGTTCTTTCGCTGGAGAGTACAGTGGTCTTCCACACCAGATCTGGACTTTTCCTGCACTAGCGAGAGTAGTAGCAATTGTCCCAAGCGGTGGCCGCACCCCACAAATGACAAACTACTGCCGTGCCTGTTGGTGTGAGAAAGGATGCCACTGATCATTTCCCAACCAAGGGAAACAAGTCAGAGATGCAAGCACTGCCCAGGAAGTAACTTCTCATTTCTCTACTGTGCAAAATACAAAGTAAACTTTTGTCTAAACAAATATAGAAACTTGGCATTTTGGTCTTCTATGAAAAGTAAACATATTGCCAAAATATTTTATCCATACTGTGTAAATGCACGGGAAAATGCTAAATAATTGTGAAAGGTTGTTAAATGCTGTAAAGCAGAGGTCATCAACCACTGGACTGCTGACCGGTATTGGTCCGTGAGTCATTTGAAAGATTTGAAAAAAAAGGTCGTCACGGTCACGTCAAATATTTGGCCCACAGGCTAGCAAAAATAAGTAAACAACATATGCACTTTTTTTTGTTTTTAGTTGTATCTATACCATTCTCGTGCTGGTTGTTTATGTTTGGACGTGGCGGTTACCAAGGCAATCAGACACCTGAACGGAATGAGCCTCCGCTGCTCAGCGCCGCGCCCAAAGCACGAGGACGAGGGGGCGTGGCGGACAAGGCCCGGACGTCACAGTCACTCTTACTCAGAGCTGGGAGCTTTGAAAGTAGCCAATCCGAGAATGTTATTTATTTCTCCTTGCTGCTTATTGGCTGCTGCCCTGTGATCCATTTCTGACAGATGGCATTTCAGTGTAAACTGTACAGTACGGATATGGGTTTACCTTTGCATTTTGTTTAAGGATAAAGAATTAAGCTGAGTTTAAAAAGAAAAAGTGTTTTGGGAGCATATTTGGGGGCATATTTCTTTTTTACCACATCACATATTCGTGTTTTTTCACTATACGCAGGTGCTCTTGGAACATAACCCCCGTGATAAGCTGTAGCGATAAACTGTAGCTTATGTGAATTAATCCACAGCAAACTCAAATGATCAAATTCAATGAACGGAATTTTATTCAAGCTGCAGTGCTAAAACTCTGCAGTGAATGTGCAGTGTTCTTCCTCTTTTGTCATGTAAATGTAAATAATTGTGTATATTTGACCCCTATTAGAGGCACCTGCAGTAATGAAAGTTTGTTGCCAAATCAAACCACAGAACAATAACAGAAAAGAAAAAAATCATCTTGGCAAAACGCAAAGAACAGTCATTGAGATGAGCCTTGATACTGTGGTTGATGAGCCAACCACAAAAAAAGCTTAATGTTAATTTTTCCAATGATGCATTAGCAGCAATTTAAAAAGAAACCACATTCTAGCTTTCATCCTTGGTGTTGGTGGGATTGTGTGATGAGGCGAGTCCTGGCCAATAGGTGGAAATAGAGACTACTAAACTGGGCAGAAAATCAGGAAAATCCCAGAAAAAAACTCACATTTACTTGTTTTGCCCTCATACCCTCTCTAAATATATGAAATGCTTTGTAAACCCCTGTGGGATGGTGGGATTACATTGACTGTCAGTTCAAAACATCATGAAAAACACTTGTATGATCGATTTATTTTTAGGCATTCGGCAAGAAAATCAGCAAGAGTTTCAGGAAATTTTAAGGATATAATTATTTAGCTGTCCGATTATTTCTAGATTTTATTTGACAGTTTCCTTTCACACAAAGTAGATCTAAAACTGTCAAAAAAGGTACAATAATGAGAATACCATGTCTGTATGAAAGACATGTCTGTGTTAACTAGTATAACATGGACGTCCTAATCAGTTTATTTCAAAAGTTCTCAAGGTCTTGGATACTATAGCACCTATTAAGGCTAAAATGTTTTTTGGTAAACAGAAAGCACCACAGAGAAATTCCATAGCAGACGCGAATCAGAAGAGAAAATGCAGAAATGCTGGACACAAACTGAGAAAAACTAATCTTCAGACTGATTATGACATTTTCACAGAGAGTCTCATGCACTTATAACTTTCAGCTAAACTCTGCGCCTTTGGCACAGCTGATATAAAACAACTGTTTGGCAGATAAGAAAACCTTGTTGGGCATTCAGGAACGGTCCTGAGACGGTTGAGGACCTACCTAGAAGGCAGGGGTCACTTAATCTCTATTGACACTTATGAATCAGAGAAAAACATTATTGGGCACTTATGAATCAGATAAATATTCTTGGGCACGTATGAATCAGAGAAAATGTTCTTGAGCTGATTATGTTCAACCTGTTCATACTTCCTCTTAGCCAAATTCTCGAAGAGTGCAAAGCTGCCGATCATTACTATGCAGAAGACTCTTTTAACAAATTACTTTAGTCCCATAGATTTATTCTGTTTTTGTGTTTATGCAAATGGCTGGATGCAACAAAATTTCCTTCAGTTAAATAAAGACAAGACAGAGATAGCTATTTTTGGGAATCTGGAACCTGGGTTGATATATTCTATAACCCGTGCCAAACATTTTGGTGTAATCACATTAAAGTTAAACTTATTCACACCTGTATATCCTATTGACTAATGCAATGCTCTTCACATTGGCTATTAAACAGCTACATCTCATTCAAAATGCTGCTGCTAGAATTCTAACATAAACTAAGAAAAGAGAGAATATCACTCCAATCCTCGGGTCTTTATACTGGCTTCCAATTAGATACACAACCGAATTCAAAGTGTGACTAATTGTCTGTAAGTCACTCAAAGGTTTGGGCCCTAAATTTATTTCTCTAAAATGTTAGGTAAATATATACACCAGGGGCCGTATTACAGAAACTTCCCAACTTGAAAATCCTATCTTAACTGTGTGGTAACCATGGTAATGGCAGTTTAGGATCTTATTTAGGACAAAAGCCATTACAGAACAACCGTTCCTAAGGCAATTTTCCTATCCTAACTGAAATTAAGAAAAGTGTATTACAGAAGCATCCTAACCTCTTAAACTCTCCTAACTTTATGAGAACCCTTCCGCTGTCCTAACTGTCGCCAGCTGATTATTTAGGCTACGGGTAATTTGGCCTGTCGGCACGGGGCTCTCCGGGCTGTGGTACAATTAACAAATGTGCTTGGTTTTTTCGCTAAAGGTGATTTCGCTAAAAGTGAAGTGTTTGTGTGTATGTGAGTGTGTGTGTGTATGTGTCCCTATACTTTAGTCAACAGTTTTCTATGACAGCTATGACCCAGTACTTTTGGCCACATTGGCCAGTTCATCTGGCTTAAAGTTCAGAGCATGACGTTGTTTAATATCCATGTTTTGAAGACAGTAATGAAGATACTCTGATGATACAATGTTAAGGACTGTAGCCTCGTAAAAAGCTACTAGTGCCTGCAGGTAACAGTCACTTCGCCAGATAAACTGTTGCGTTAGTTGCTAGGTAACAGACATAAAAGTGGATCATCGATGTTAGATTGCTCATTTAGGATTTGAGATAAGATAGGGTTCCTAAATTCAGTTAGGATTTGCTTCTGTAATACCAAATTGAAAAGAAATCCTTAATACTTAACTTTATACTTCAGATAGGAAGTTTCTGTAACATGGTATTGCTGCAGGTGAGATATTACTCAGGTGCCAGTGTAGAATATGGAATGGTGCTGCTGGCCTACCTTGTCCCAGCTGACCACCGGACAGCGCTTCTTTGGCGGTCCCAAAGCCGAGCTCCCTGCAGACCACAGTGGCCGACACCAGGCTCCAGTGGTCATCACAGATGGTGCCCCACTCCCCGTTCTTCAGCACCTCCACGCGGCCCTCACCGACCACCGCCCCGCCCCGCAGACGAACCAGGGGTTGCTGAAAAACAGGAGGAATGGAAGTCAGTTTACATTTTGTTTCTTCAGCTGCGCCCTTCCACTGCGTCAAATCAAGTCAAGTTTATTTATATAGCACATTATAATACCCAAAAGTCAATCAACGTGCTTTCAGATATTTAAAAGAAGGCGGAGGAGAATAGTGCAGTTTTTAGCAGCTTTTTAAAGCTACAGCTGGCGCAGGTCTGATACTCATGGTTAGACATCACAGTGGATAAACACCATTCACTACGAAACACAATGTGCTTAACTCCACCTTAAAATCCAGTAGTTTTACCCCTTAATCAGCCTTAATCTGTGCACTTTTCCCTTAATTTTCCTTCATTTTCTGTAGGAGAAATTAAAGTAAAACATTTTAAGGGTAAAATTTTGTAGCGATTTTGCCAGATTTAGTTTCAGATCTTTTCCTCACTAGAGGAAAATGGATTTAGGACCCAACATGATGAGATGCTTTGAGATCAATTCTGTACTAATTGGAGTGAATTGGAGAGATGTGATCTTTCTTCTTGGTTTTGGTTAGAACTCTGGCAGCAGCATTTTGATTGAGCTGGAGCTGCCTAAAGGACGTTTTGGGAATCCCAGTGAGGAGAGCGCTGCGATAAAGGGATGGGTACGTTTCTGTTGTCCTTAAGTTTCTCTAAGTCTTGTTTGGACACAAAGTCTCTAACTTTAGCCGTTTTCAGGGTTTCAAAATTCATCACACAAATGTTCCAGAATGTTGTTTGACCACACCTGCATCCCTGTACAGGCGAAGGAATGTAAAATATCAACCCGTACCGATTACTCAGCCCAAGAATTACAAAGAACCGGGTCTGTTCTCTGCTCCAAGGCAGCCCTGATGTCTCCGCCGTCCTGTGATCCAGGTCTAGAGCGGCAGGCAGAGCCTGAGTGTGACCCTCCTGAACTCCAGAACGTGACTGAGAGCATGCCGCCTTTCTGACAGCTGGAACGTGCGGTTTGGCTGGTGAGATCATCTCTGGGGGGAAAAAGCCTGTCGGAGCGAGGCTGGAATACCTTCTTCATCGCTCTCGGCCTCATATTAATGTCCACGTAATCACAGAGCTCCGGCTCGGCTCGCGCTGAAATTGCAGGGTTGCGAATGGCGTCTTCAAAGGCCGATATAAATGGCCGTCCAAAAATAAACGTCCGTATAGCGACCGTGCGATTCGGCAGCGTCTGCTGTGTGCCACGGGAGAGATCTCAGCATGCTGCTCAGAGCCTGGGAAGGTGAAGAATACGCCAGGGCCCAGTGTAGGGTCCCTAAAGTTTTATTGAATTCTGGTGGTGACTATCTGCGGTAGATGTAGTTCAGTAGATGTGGTTTAGATGTTATCTGTAGTAGATGTTTTTTAGGTGTTCCTATCTGCAGTAGATGTGGTTTAGATATTTTTATATGCAGTAGATGGGGTTCAGTTGTTCCTATCTGCAGTAGATGTGATTCATTTGGTTTTATCTACACTAGATGTAGTTTAGATGTTTTTTATGTACACTAGATGGTTTTTAGATGTTCCTCTATGCATCAGATGTGGTTGAGATGTTCCTCTCTGCATTAGATGTAGTTTAGATGTTTTTTATCTACAGTAGATGGTTTTTAGATGTTCCTCTATGCTTCAGATGTGGTTGAGATGTTCCTCTCTGCATTAGACGTAGTTGAGATGTTTTTTTTTATCTACACTAGATGTAGTTTAGATGTTTTTTATCTACAGTAGATGGCTTTTAGATGTTCCTCTATGCTTCAGATGTGGTTGAGATGTTCCTCTCTGCATTAGATGTAGTTTAGATGTTTTTTATCTACAGTAGATGGCTTTTAGATGTTCCTCTCTGCATTAGATGTAGTTGAGATGTGATTCATATGTTCCTCTCTACACTAGATGTAGCTTAAATGATTGTATCTGAAGTAGAGGCTCTTTAGACATTCCTATCCACAGTAGATGTGATTTAGATGTTTTTATTTCCAGTAGATGTGCTTTGTATGCTCTACAGTAGAAATGGTTCAGATCAACTTTTTTTCTTTGCAATAGACTTGCATGTGGTTTTTATTAAACCGCAGGCACCAATCAAGTAACTGTTTCAATATTTTCAGTGTGAAGTCAGATAGACGCACACTGTGGCATAGATATAATGATGAGTGTCAGTCAGATACCACTGTTTCTTCAAAAACACTCAGCATATAATTATTATATGATAATTATACCAACTATCATCCAATATATAACGAGCTTCATCACAAAAACTGTGCGGGAAAAACTAAACACAGATTTGAAATCAGCAAGAAAAACACTACAAAACCCACATAAACTCATCCCTGATGGTTTGACCTGTTGACCTGTTATTATTTAGCCTCTTTTTTGCTGGGCTGGTGGGAGTGGGTTCCATGAGGTCGTGTGGTGTCCTACCTCCTGCCTGAAGGCCTTCCTGTAGCCAGCCATGGGGGTAGGAGCGAAGGCCCTGCCAGGGATGCAGCTGACCACCACGGGCGTGCCCTGACTGCAGGAGCTGTTGCCCTTAACCGAGACGGAGTGACCCAGCTTGCAGTTTGACAAATGGGCCTCATTTCCAGTGCAGTTCATGGAGTAGTCCCAGTAGGATGGCGTCCTCCTGCGAGCAAACATCCTGCAGGATGGACACAAGCTTTTAATATGCAATCTTTTAATAAAAACAAACCATCGCCTGTGGCCCGCAGACTGAACTGCGGATTAAAGCACGATAATATTCCCGAAACTGCGGTTTGGAAAACTGCACAGCTGGCAATGGCGACCACGCCGAGCCCAAAAGCTGACGTTTTACAATTTCCACAGTGAATTTCTTCATGTAATTTAATCATACGTGGGCCAAACATGTTGTTCTCTATCGCAGCAAGAGGCAGAGCGTTTAATTACAGTAAAAAAAAACACACATCATCTCTGAAGTGTGAAGGGAAGGGAACGCGATCCACATTTGTTTCTCATTTAGCAAGTGAGTGGAGGAATGCTGAACGCTGGAGTCACTCCGGGGCAGATTATGTCAAACAACAAACTTAAAGGGACAGAAACACACACGCACACATGCAGAGCTTTCAGCGGGACAAACCCCGCCCCCACTATCCCCCAACCCCCCAACCCCCCCAACCCCCGGCCCTCTCAGCTCTGATTCAAAAAACAGATGGAAATAAAAATGTTCTCTTCAGAAACGTTTTTCACTAAAAACACCACCGAAAACCCAGGCTGAAGTCTTACTGCTTGAGAAGTTAGCCTTTATTTAAGGTTTATTTTCCTTATTTAATGCAACCTAACCTTTATTAGTAACCCATTATTAACCTTTATTAAAGTAACTTAACCTTTATTAATGTAACCTAATCTTTATTAATTAAACCTAGCCTTTATTAATGCACCTTTATTAACCTTTATTAATGTAACCTGATCTTTATTACGCTTTATTAATGTAGCCTGAGCTTTATTAATGTAACCTGATCTTTATTACGCTTTATTAATGTAACCTGACCTTTATTAATGTAACCTGACCTTTATTAATGTACCCTGACCTTTATTAATGTAACCTGGACTTTATTAACTTTTATTAATATAACCTGACCTTTATTAAGCTTTATTAATGTAACCTGATATTTATTAAGCTTTATTAATGTAACCTGATCTTTATTACGCTTTATTAATGTAACCTGATCTTTATTACGCTTTATTAATGTAACCTGATCTTTATTAATGTAACCTGAACTTTATTAACCTTTATTAATGTAACCTGACCTTTATTGAGCTTTATTAATATAAACCGACCTTTATTAAGCTTTATTAATATAAACCGACCTTTATTAAGCTTTATTAATGTAACCTGACCTTTATTAAGCTTTATTAATGTAACCTGACCTTTATTAAGCTTTATTAATGTAACCTTTATTAAGCTTTATTAATATAAACCAACCTTTATTAAGCTTTATTAATGTTACCTGTCCTTTATTAAGCTTTATTATTGTAACCCGAACTTCATTAATGTAACCTGACCTTTAGTAATGTTCCTCATTAAATGTTAAATAATGATTTCATAAGAGACGCTGGATGGACCTACAGTGTATAGTCATCAGGCTTACAGAGATCATTTATCAGGAGTGGAGTCCCGCTGAGTTATGAAAGGACCGCTGGTTCTCGGCCCTTCCAGCAGCGGACGAGTGTCAGGAAAAACAGACACATTCCGCGAGCCTGGCCGTGTGCAGGGAGGCACGTAGCTCCGGACGGTTCCGAGCAGAGACGGTTATTCAGAGCTGGGTAGGATCTCGCGCTCGTGATTAACCACCGACTGGATGGTTTAGATCAGGTTTCCACAGGGTAATGAAAGGAGGGCCGGAGATTTACGAGTCTGCAGGCAGCTGTGTATTACGACCATGGTGTGGAACGCAGCAGGGACCTAAACAGTGTCCATCCAGGACAAAACCAATTAACAAGAACTGTTTTACATGCAGCTGACTTAAAGATTCATGTTCAGAAAAACACAGGCAGAAAATGACTGACAGGAGTGAGTTCGAGCGCTCAGCTGTTTGGAGATCCAGGAGTCTCCAGGAAAACTGCATGTTTCCTCCACTGGGAAACGGCCTGAGGACACTGTTCCTGCTGCTGGGTGATGATAAACATGTTTATCGTTAGCATGGATTTGTCTGTGTCTTGAGCACGGATGGGTGAGGTCAGAACTTCTGCTTAACTACTGCTACTGTGTGTGTGTGTGTGTGTGTGTGTATATGTGTGTGTGTGTGTGTGTATGTGTGTGTGTGTGTGTGTGTGTGTGTGTGTGTGTGTGTGTGTGTGTGTGT
>JBBPCY010131196.1:0-16623 GCA_037974405.1 Brachyalestes nurse | reverse complement strand
ACGTGGCTGGAGGAGTTCAGTGTGGAAGAACTTGACTGGCCACACAGAGTCCTGACCTCAACCCCATCCAGCACCTTCAGGATGAAATGGAGCAGAGATCGTGAAAAATACTTTCTCGTACAACATCAGTCCCTGGACTCAAAAGTAGGGACAGAAATTCCCAGAGAAACTCGAAAATCTCATGGAAAGCATTGAAAGAAGAGTGGACGCTGCTATAGCTGCAAAGAGGGACCAACTCCATATTAAAGTCTATGGACTTGAATGCTAATTCGTTAAAGTTCCTGTTGGTGTAATGATTAGGCATCCCAATACTTTTGTCCATACAGTGTATACAGTTGAAACCAGATATTTACATACACATCAGAGAAAAAGACAGCATGTTTTTTTCTTTACTGTCAAACATTAAATCAGAGTAAACTTTTTCTGTTTTAGATCTATAGATATTAACACATTTTTTTGCATTTGTTAAATGTCAGAATCGAGCGAGGGAGAATGTTTATGCATTTTTTTTATCACTTTCATCAGTCAGAAGCATACATACACTACGTTTATTGTGTCTTTAAACAAAAGGAAAACTCCAGATGATTCCATTCTGAGCTTAAGAAACTTCTAATAGGTTAATGGATTCCAAGTGAGTTCATTAGTGGCACACCTGTGGATGCATATCAAGACACACGTCAAACACAGAGTCTCTTTCTTTGGCATCATTGGAAAATCAAGAGAATTCAACCAAGACATCAGAAAAATAATTGTGGGCCTCCACAAGTGTGGCTCATCCTTAGATGCCTGGAAGTCCCACGTTCATCTGTTCAGACATTAATAATCAAGTATACAAAAAACATGGGAATGTACAACCATCATGCCGCTCAGGAAGGAGACGTTTTTTGGTGCGATATGTGCTAATCAACCCCAGGACAACAGCAAAAGGTCTTGTGAAGATGCTGGCTGAAACCGGTAAGACAGTTTCATAAGACAGTCCTGTACCACCATGAGCTGAAAGGTTACTCTGGGAGGAGAAAGCCATTACTTCAAAACCATCATAAAAAAGCTAGGCTACAGTTTGCAACTGGGGGAAATAATCTTAATTTCTGGAGACATGTCCTGTGGTCTGACAAAACAAATATTGAACGTTCGTCCATAATGATAAACAGTATATTTGGAGGAAAAATGGCAAAGCTTTGAAGCTTCAGAACACCATCCCAGCTGTGAAGTATGGTGGTGGTAGTATAATGTTGTGGGGCTGCTTTGCTGCAGAAGGGACTGGTGCACTTCACAAAATAGATGGCATCATGAGAAAATAAAATTATGTGGATATACTGAAGCAACATCTATAGACATCAGCCAGGAAGTTAAATGTGTCTTCCAAACAGACAATGACCCCAAGCATACCTCCAAATTAGTTACAAAGTGGCTTAAGGACAACAAAGTCAAGGTATTGGAGTGGCCATCACAAAGCCCTGATCTCAATCCCATTGAAAATTTGTGGGCGGGTACTGAAAAGGAGAGTGCGAACAAGTAGGCCTACAAACCTGACCCAGTTACACCAGTTCTGTCAAGAGGAGTGGGCCAAAATTCCAGCAAACTATTGTAAAAAGCTTATGGCAGGATACCTGAAATGTTTGGCCGAAGTGAAGCGGTTTCGGTGCAATTCTACCAAATACTAAGGAAGTGTATGTAAATTTTTGACTGATGAAAGCAATTAAAAAAATTCCATAAAATTCTCTCTTCATTCTGACATTTAACAAATACAAAAAATGTTAATTTTTATTTATCTAAAACAGAAAAAGTTTACTCTGATTTAATGTTTAACAGTAAAGAAAAAAAGGTGTATGTAAATATTTGGTTTCAACTGTATATTGTATTGAAAATATTTTTCTACAAAGAAATCCATTTTAAAACAAAATATGCTAATACTGTTTGTATATGTGTAAGAGTTACGCTACAAAGGACCCAAGAATAGTTCTTTCTCATTCATGGAATCAAGACATGGTGTGTGTTGAAAACACATAGAAATCTTTATATATGTCAAATGCAATAAGTGTAATGTAGGCTAATCCCACCTTAATTTAATAATTCTGAGAGAATTAACAAATCTGTTGGTTAAACAATTAACCTCAGTAAGGATTACTGTAAGAGCAGATGTTGAGAACTAACATTGTAACCTTTTGGTGCAGGCCACCTAGTGGAAATAAATTGGTATATGCAAAAACAATTATGATTTTGGAAATCAACTGCTTCAGCTGACTCTAATTTGCAGGTAACATTTTGACTACAACCATCATCTTCTGGTGATCTTCACGCTGTTTATCCACCTGCTCTTTTCTTTGCCATTCTGTCATCCTTGATTCCACCTGGAACAACTAAATCCTGTCCATCAATGATGAAAATGGCTTCCAACTCCCTTCTCTCTATTCGTCATTCAACCAGCTCAGCCACTTGCCTTATCCCACTTTCAATGGGTGATGATTTTCAACTCCTGCAACCCTACCACATCCCCCCCTGATCCAGTCCCATCACTTACACCTCTAACCATATCTTCAGATCTTCTTGCATAATAAATGGATCTGTAGAAATAGGCCATACTCCAATGGCCTTCAAATCAACACCAATCCTGAAGAAGACCACTCTTGATGTAACTGATGTGAACAACTACAGACCGGTATCTCATTTCTCTTTCCTCTCCAAAGTTCTGGGGAATGCTGAATATAACTATTTCTGTCACACAATTAGCAGCGCATTTTACAGAAACTATGCTTTTAGCTTTCACTGAGGAGCTTCATGCACCCAAAACAGCTAAACTGTCTTCAGTTTCCGCAGCTTTTGATACCTTCAAACTAGGGCTGCAACTATTGAATTTTTTTGGAATCGAGTATTCTGTCGATTTTTTTTCACCAATTAATCGAGTAATTGGAAAAAAATCCTGCTTTTGTGTTTTTAAACAACTATATCAATATAAATATATGTGTTATGCAACATGAAAGGCCTCTTAAAATACACACATTCTTTCCGAACCGTGTTTCGCCCTTCTAGCCCACAGGGGTCTGGAGTTATTAGCCAAAAACCTCCCCCATTGTTCTGTACGGAGGGGAAAAAAACTATTGCCCTGGTGTGGGGACTCTGCAGCCGGAGTCAGGGGCAAACTGTCTTCCCCTAAGGCATCTGGACTGGCTAGCAACACACCTGACTCTTGTCTCCTATCCCCAGTTAAAGATACATAACTAATGTACACTTCACACAAGTAAACTTAACGCTAGTGCTAGTGACGGAGAGAGGGACTGAGCTAAACATGCGCTCGCCAAACTCCACACTGAAACGTCTCTCATCTGTGGGCTGATGATGTTGTAGAGCCATGGAAATAGTTTAATAATCATCCAAAACGTTAAGTTAACTCACTGGTAAGTTATAATTAGCGACTAAAAACAGTACAAACACGCTAGCACTAGGGATGTGACTTTTTGGCAAAAACACTATTCGAAAATCGATAAGAACTATTCGAATATTATTCGAAAATCTATCCCCTCCCCTGCCCACACGCACGCACGCATGCACAAACACACGAGTGTGAAACAGGTATTTTTCCACAAACTGTGTAATCACACGACACCCCCGTTTAACGTAAATATGATGTAAATCGGCGCCAATAACAGAGCGCTTTTTAGCCTTCTGAACAGAGCCCTTTTTACTTTTTGTTTGGCTTTCTTTCCGAACCTTTCAAATCACAGTACAGTAAACAAACATCTTCACTGAGGAACTCACCTATGAGCTGGCCTCACACCCCCGGGACCTCGGCCGAGCTGGTAAAGAAAGTTAGACTGTTAGCGACACCTTCAGGCTGAATTAATTTATTACATGAAATATTGTTTGGGAAACGTCTTCATTTCTGTACCGTGTTTTTTCGGAGTCAATTAGATGAGATATGGCTAAAACAGTATTCGAAATAACTATTCGATATTTAAACGCATATCGAATATTCGACTATTCGAAAAATCATGTCTCATCCCTAGCTAGCACCGGCGGGTACACTGCCTTACGCAGTGTAAAATGGTTCCACCTAGAGATGTCCTGATACCACTTTTTTATGTCTGATACCGATACTGTAAATTTGGATATCTGCCGATCCGATACAAATCCGATACTCACTGTAAACAAAAATAAATGCTTTCAAAAAATGTCCGGATACAGTTTGCATACCTTCACACAAATACAAAAATCATAACTGTGATATTATAAGGGAGAAACATTGCACAGAGATCATGGTATAGTAAGATGTCCCCTATGGGATTACGCCCCGCGATTACAATTGGCTGTTACTTTGCAGAGGGCTGGACTGCCTGCTGTGATATGCCCTATAAAGACATTTTATTAGGGAAATTTAGTGAAGAATGTAGCAACAAAAAGAAAAAGACCTCTGGAAAAAGATTACCACTTCTGTTGAAAGTGTAAATCCCGCGTGTAAGTGTAAATTCTGTTTTTTGCACTTGTATTATTTGTGTTGAGATTAGGGTTAGATGGAGTACAGAAGGGGCACGTGTGTGTGTGAGAGAGAGAGTGTGTGCGTGCGCATGGCTGGAGAGTGAGTGAGAGTGTGTGTGTGTGTGCGTGCGTGCGTGTGGTCTCATCGAGTCCTACCTGACTGTGAAGTTTCACGGAGATTGATGGTTGCCCCGCCTAGCACGCAGCCGCAGCACATTCCTTGATGGACTAAAGTATTGGGACACCCGGGCGACGGCAAAACAGTTTGGCTTTTTCTTCTTTGAGTCTGAAGAAACTCCAAACTACTGATATGTTGGCAAGTCTCACACACAACAGAAAGTTATCACGTGATGCATCTTCTCAAGGTATGCACTTTGCAAATCGCGTTATACCATTTTTTTTTTATCGGATTACATCTTTTAGTCCTTCCTGATTTCTGATCCAGTACGTCAGGATCGGACCGATATCGATACAGAATATCGGATCGGCGCATCTCTAGTCCCACCCCACATATTTTCTGCCTTTTACACACACCGGGATCTTCATTTTCTGCCATTTCCAGCAAAATAAACACGCCGCCTTAAATATTTGAAATTAACATCAGTTACAACAGTCTGTGTAAAACAATGATACCGGAGCTGCGCAGTAGCCTACAAAGCGGGAGTGATATGATAGCAGAGACATTTTAAATAGATGGACTTTAGTAATGTAAATTAAACGAAGCCTCGAGGCAAAGATTTTGCCTGGATCATTTTTTGTAATCGAATTATTCGAGTTACTCGAATAATCGTTTCAGCCCTAGATGACACAAACACACACTTGCACAGTCCCATCTCCAATACCCTCCATATCCCAGCAAGTGCCAGATTCTCCTGTCTACCAGCATGCAATATAACAGAACCAGTGGCAAAGTGGGCAAAGAGATCAACCTCTCTCCAAGTATAACAGAGAAACGTACATAAAAACATTTCCTCTTCACTTTAGGTAGAGTACGGTAGATTGCAATATTCTGTTTTATATCAACAAGTTGATCTTAGCAAACTACAGCAACACGATATATTGCTCGTTAATACTTAACATTATGACAACTTTTTACGATAAAGATGGCTGCAATACTTGAATGATCCCTATGACAAATACATTTGTTACTATGTAAGCATCCATTCCAGATGAGTGCTTCTATTGAGGTTTTAATGAATTGTGAATGTAATTAATTTTTGGTTAAAATAATGCAGGCAGTCTGATTCCTAAATGATTTCTAAAGCCCTTTGTTACAATTCTAATAAAAATGCACAAAAAATCAGTTAACCTCTTTAGATATTTAAAGAAAAATGGAAAATCAAATACTCAAAACTGTGCTGAAATAAAAGAGACAGTATGCACACACTTAACGATCAAATGTACCATTCACTCTCCAGTCTATTCAATCATATGAATATATGAAGACAAACAGAAAATAAAAACACTGTTCTTGTGATGAAAACATACACAGTCGACCCCCGAAATTCGTGGGGTTACATTCCAAGAGCAATGAATTGTGAAAAATCACAAATTTGTCATGTGGTAAAAAATGCCTATAAATGCCTATTTTTATAGTTTAAACCCTAAATATGCCCTCAAATATGCTTCCCAAAGCACTTTAATTTCACGCTTAATAAATTACCCTTAAAAAAGGTAAACTCGAGAAACTGTCATGATGCGGGAATACTGGACTGCATCTGCCAGAGATGCATCACAGGGCAGCAGCCAATCAGCAGCAAGGAGAAACCTCCTACCTCTGAGTACAGGGGTATTTCACCATCCCAATACATGCTTTTCATATACAGTTGCTTTGTGTTCTCTCAACAGTACTACAAAATACAGTAATCCCTCAGTTTTACGCGGTTCAGCAGTCGCGGATTCAGACACACCCGGATTTTTTCTGAGAACCGAACTCTCCCCAATACGCGGAAATCTCCACAACAATGCGGAATCTACAAAACATCCTCCAACTTTTTTTGCCTTTTTGTGGCAATATTTATACTTTTAAAGCATTTTAGAGCTAAATTATCAAGAAAAATATAATTTACTAATTTTGTAAGAACGTAAATTCAGCTACATTCCCAAATAAAATATATCTATAAATATAGAATATTTATACATATTTTTTATATGTAGATATTTAGCACTACATAAATATTTAGATATTTAGCACTACATAAGTAGATATTTAGCACTACATAAATTTCATCATTATATTTAGCACTAAAATACTTGAAAAATTATATACTGGCACAAAAAAGCAAAAAACAAATGAAGAGGCTATGTGCGGAGGTTTTCACGAACAATTCACCCGGACTGTTGCTAGCCAGTCAGGGTGCTTTAGGGTAAGACAGCTCGCCCCCGACTCCGTGATTCAGTTCTTTGATACGTGAAATTAGTCCTTTAGGGACTCCAGCACCAGCTACTGTTACACCAGGGACATTGCAGGGAACTTGAAGCTGCTAGCTAGTCATAGGTATGAGAGGATAGTGTTTCATGTAGGGGTTAAATCTAGGCTATCTCTGATGCAGTAATATGCTCTGGCCCCATCCCATTACGGCGTGGCCCCGAGCCTTGCAGCAGGCTTTGGCCGCTGATTTGCTTTATGTCCAAGTGGTGCTTGGAAAACAATGGGGGATGTATTGACAATTGGTCCACGTTCGAGGGCAAGCCTGGTCTCCTAGCCCAGGACGGTATCCACCCTCTCATCTGCTATCATCTCCTGCAGCATAGCCCATAGTCTGTTAGCTAGCCAGCAGCGCAGCTCAGGTAGTCGCTGGTGACAAACCAGTGCCGAGGCCAGGAGGCAGACAGTCGGTTTTGCCGGTCTGTCTGACTCCTGGCCTCGGCACTGGTTTGTCTTAGCACTGGTTTGTCAGCTGCCCTATGTCTGCATCAGACATAGCCCGCCTTAAGTCGTCACCTAGGTTTCACCCTAAGTTCTATAATATCAAGACTGTGTATCTCCCCCGAGCTAAACATAAACATAGGACATTTCAAAAAGTGTGCTTGAGTAATTTAATTAATCTCCCTCATACTTCCAGTAAGCTCAGCACCTTAGGTCTAAAGCTAAAGTTGGGACTGTTAAGCATAAGATTGCTCGCTCCTAAAACTGCTCTTGTCAACGAATTGATAACTGATCAGAATCTTGATATCGTATGCCTTCCAGGGACCTGGATTAGACCTTATGAGTTTGTTTCTCTAAATGAGGATACACCTCCAAGCTACAACTACGTACACAGTCCTAGACTAAACAGTAGAGGGGGAGGCACAGGAACCATATATAGACGTTCCTTAAGTATTAAACAGACAACTGAGTCTAAGTTCTCATCCTTTGAAACTCTGTTCTTTAATATAACAAATTTAGATACAAATAAAATCTCTCTCTCCCTAACTGGTCTACAGGCCACCAGGACCATATACAGAGTTCTTACAATATTCAAATTTAGCTGTTTGCTGCGATAAAATTATAATTATTGGAGATTTTAATATTCACTTTGAAAAATAACAGGATCCTGTGAAATCTGCGTTCACCTAAAGGGGACATATTATCCAAAACTTACTTTAGTTATAATAGGTCTATGGGCTATACAAAACATGTTCATGAAGTTCTTAGATCTCAAGGTGCTGACTACTTACTTATGAAAGCTTCAGCAGGGGGAAGGGCGTTCTCATATATAACCCTAAGCTCTGGAATGCTATTCCGAACAACATTCGGGACTCAGTTTTTAAGTCCAGGCTGAAAACATACTTGTATAGTCAAGCTTTTTGTAATTAATTTTTCTTGTTTGATGGAAGGTGTAGAGCTGGGAGGCGGTGGGCACTCTCATGCCCATCATACCTCTCGGTTTTGCCCTTTCTTGCTAGGCTGCTTTAGATGGATATGCCAGAGCCTTAACGTGCACTCCTCACAGATATAAATAATCCTCCGTAAATTTAAACAGAACTAACTCTCTCCGTTTTCTCTGAGGGGAACTGCTGCACATTTGCCGGACTGATCACCATGGGATCCCAGGTCACCACCTTCCAGGGCCTGCTATCGCTTGTGCCCCGTGCCAAATTGTCTTCGGATCATTTTGGCTCCACTCAGGTCCTTCCCCAAGTTGGGGCAACCGCTGCTTAAGCTCCAGCGGAGATTGCAGCTCCTGATCCTGTTGTTTATGGACTACATACTCTCAGTTCCTCTTCCAACAAAATTTACCTCTATGGACACTTAGTGAAACCAACTGTGTTAGCCGTAGATGGCCTTTCTGTCAATAATCTTGTTCATGAAGGCCTTCTCTTTTTATTTATCCCCATAATGATTCTTGTTCCTTTCGCTCTGGGTCGACCTGAGGAGGATGGGTTCCCCTTTTGAGTCGAGGTGTCATGTTGTATCCTCCTTGGAAACAACACAGCCTGTCACCAGAATAGTAGGTGGCACTCGGCCCTGGACAGGTAGGTATGATGTCATAGTACAATGATTGCTGTGTATTGTCGGTATTGGGTGAGTGTGTGTGTGAGTATTTATTCCCAGCCGATCCAGTCAGTAGTTGAATGGTCACCTTAATTATTGTCTCAGTGTGGATCGGGTGTGGGGGTTTATCTTCGAAAGATGAGACGGAGAAAAAGGAAAACATTCCCCTGTGGTTTCTTCAGTGGCAGAGGAGTGAACTCCTGGGGAATGTGACTTGTTCCAGTGTCGCTTTGGTGTGGCTTTGCCCGCTTGTGTTATAATCGTATGCTTCTCTATGTGTGTCCACCTCCTGTGTTTACAGGCCTGAGAACACAGGAGCCTTTGGGACTTCAAGAAAGGCGAGCTTGTGTCTGATTCGTGAGAGACTGGTTCCTGAACCTGTTCCAGAGGGATTCCCCTGACCTCCCGCGGACGAGTTTGATTTTGAGTTGCTGAAACGCATTCTGAATTTTCTGTTAAATAAAACTTATCTACTAAGTCTTCGACTTAAGCCTCTGCATCCTACTTCCCAGACCCTACTTCCCAGACCTGACACTAGGTTCCTCCCAAAGTTTCTTCCTCCAGCCGAGGGAGTTTTTCCTCGCTTTTATCGCCTTTGGCTTTTATCATTAGGGGTTCGGATCTGGACTCTGCAAAGCTGCTTTGTGACAACTTGGTTGTAAAAAGTGCTATTAAAAAATTGAATTGAATTATTAGTTAGGTTCTAAGAAAAAATCTGTGAACAACTGAGGCCACGAACTATGAACCGCGACTTTGCGGCTGTATTTGCCTATTCAGCCTATAGTAGTTGAGCCAGCCCACTTAGTGTAGTTTGGATCATGTATGGTTTGGCTCACAGTAATAATAGTAATAATAATAAGAAGAAGAACAACAACAAGAAGACCGAGAATAAGAGGAAGACTGTGCATATCTTGCACTGTATTAAAAATAAGAAGTTCAATGTTTATTGAATGTTTATTCAATGCTTATGTTTTTTCGAAGTTGACGCAAACTGTGGCTTAGAAACTTGTCACAAAGTTGAAGCATGGAGTCAGGAAGTAGGTGTGAGTACAACAACTTTTTATAAATGAAACAAAACACAGTCTAACATAACTAGGAAAATACAGATGAAGGCAGACTGAAACACAGAAGTTACTTATTTTATCAGACAAGACTTGAAACACCTGGAAAAGGAGGGATAACAAATTTGACACAAGTGAACACATTAACGAGAAGGTAGGGCTAGGGCACAACAACAAAAGCACATAGATAAATATATGAGCTTTAAAATGCTGTTACTTCTCAGTGTAAAGCAAATAGCACAAAATTTACTGACCATTCTATTTTGAGATCACTTTTATCCCTGTGTGAGTAGGAACAAAGCCAAAAGGCTGAAGACTGGACAAGACTCCAAGGCTGTACAGGCTTTATTGATGTCTAGTCGAAGCGAGATCTTAGTTCTTCTAGAATAAACCCCTCCAGCCAGGGTCTCCTGAAGTCAGCCTGCAGCTGTTGCTAAACAACCTCAGCATCCATTTAGAAGAGCAAATCCTTGTGAAAAAATGAGTTCCCCATTTCTCCAACTCCAATTCTGAGCTGCATCTCTACAGATTAAGGTAAAAAGGGGGAAAAAGATTCAAATGCATAGATTCAATTAGCATGAGCTGGAAACATTCACAAGCTTAGCTTTGGAGAGCACATGTGTGTTGGCTCTGCAACTGCTGTACACTCTAAAGTGTAAAAAGTTCCAAAAAAATTACCTATTAAAATACTTTACACACAGCAGTGTGGAGTATAGCTATTGTGACAAGAAATTACACTGCCCTCCATAATCATTGGCACCCCTGGTTAAGATGTGTTAAAGGCCTTAAAATAAATTCAGTTTTTATTGCAAAAGCATACTCACACTGAAAATTGTAGAAAAATGTAACCTTCAACTCAAGTGAACTGTAGGGGGGAAAAAATCCCTGACTAAGAAATAATTATTTTTCATACAATCACCTGTTCCACAATTATTGGCACCCCTAATAATTCCTAGGAAATAAGTATAATTGAAGTATTTCTGTCATTTCTACAGTAGTTTACAAAGTTGATCAGAGTATCTAGGAACATTTAATTAGTAATTCATCACTTCCTGATTCCCTGGGGTATAAATATGACATTACACAGAGGCCATTTCTCTTATCCACGCTTCAGCATGGGAAAGACAAAAGAACACACCATTCAAGTAAGGCAAATGTGTGTCAACCATCACAAGTCAGGCAATGGCTACAAGAAAATAGCCACTTGCCTGCACCTGCCCGTATCTACTGTCAGAGGAATTATTAAGAAGTTTAAAACAACTGGAACAGTGGTAAACAAGTCTGGACGAGGAGTTTATTTTGCCTCCACGCACAGTGAGGAGGATGGTAAGAGAAATAAAAAGTTCTCCAAAGCCCACTGTTAAAGAATTGCAACAAATGGTAGCATCTTGGGGTCACAAAGTCTTCAAAACAACAATCAGGCACTCTCTACATACCAAAAAGCTGTTTGGAAGGCATGCACGGAAAAAACCTTTTCTCACTCACAATCATAAACGCAAACGCCGTTTATAAACGCAGTTCGCTAAGCGGTACTGGGGCTTCAACTGGGACCATGTGCTTTGGTCAGATGAGACCAAGATAGAGCTTTTGGCATGCCATCATGAATGCTTTGAAGTACGAGGACATTTTAAAGCAAAGTCTGGTGGCCTCTGCCCGAAAGCTGAAGATGGGTCGTCACTGGGTCTTTCAGCAAGATCTTGACCCTAAACATGTGGCCAAATCTGCACAGAAATGGTTCACCAGACACAGAATCAAACTCCTCCCATGGCCAGCTCAGTCCCCTGACCTCAACCCCTTTGAAAACCTGTGGAGTGAGCTGAAGAGAGTGCAGATGAGAGGACCCAGGTCGCTGGATGATTTAGAGAGATTGTGCAAGAGAGAGGACATAGAGAGATTGTATGTCCTCCCAGTGCCTGGTGATGATCATTCTCCCACATTCTGTCTCTCTCTCTCTCTCTCTCAGGAAAAGGAGGAGCTGTTCCTGCGTGCTCTCTGCCTCTGTCACACAGTGCAGGTGAAGGAGGCGGGGTTAGATGAGATTGATGGGGATCAGGTGGACGGACTGGACAGTGGCCTTTCCCAGCCAGATGAAGAGAGAGGTTTCATCGCTTCCTCCCCAGATGAAGTCGCATTGGTCAAAGGAGCCATGCAGTAAGATATGGCAGATCGTGGTTTTGGCGAAGTAGCTGTACTGAAAATGTAGAGGCTAATACCGATGAGTCATCCACTGTAAAAACTCGTTTTATTTTTTGTTCAGACATGGATTCACCTTCTTGGGTTTGGAGAGCAAAACTATGAAGATAAAGAACAGACAGAACAATACTGAACTGTAAGTTCTGCTCTCTCTCTTGCCATAGTGTTGGTAGTAATATTGTACTAAGCGTAAACATTTTTATTTGGGATAATCAAAATAGTGAAGCTTTGACTTAATGTACTGGATTTGTATCTGCAGTAATACTGGCCGTGCTAATGGTCTGGAGATGTTAGATGGCACTGTTGCATATTCAGTACTCTTTTGTAGTCATGATTATTATAAAATTGTAACAGCGCAGTTTCATAAAACCTAAAAAGAATGAGATTTTTCTGGACTGGAATTGGATTGGTACTCTGCACCAGTCAATGCCCTCCTTTTTGGGGGCAGCATATGGTAGGGAAGATACAGAGAATGTCTTCATGGGGTTCATTCATTAAATCATACAGGTACGAGTTGCTTCATGTGCTCAACTTTGACCCCGTACGGCGAAGAATGAGTGTCATTGTTAGGACCAGCTCAGGTGAGTTAACGCGTAGAAAAATTACTACTTTAGCTTTCAACCTTTAGTAGGCAAACCCTGATTCTTTGTCCTGTTTGTGTGCTTTTTGCGGTTAGGGGAGACATTACTTTTCTGTAAAGGGGCTGATTCCTCCATCTTCCCCAGAGTCAGACCAGATGAAGTGGACAGAATCCGCATGCATGTTGAGCGAAATGCTACGGTAATTTTTCCCTTAGCTTTGAAGTTTTCAGTACTTTAGTCCTTTACTTGCACTCTTGTCAACATCAGATGGTGATGTCATGTGTTTGTGTATGTGGTTAGGAGGGCTACAGGACCCTGTGTGTGGCCTACAAGCAACTCAGCCCCGAAGAGTTTGCTGTGGCAGATGCTGGACTGAGGGACGCTCGACTGGCTTTGCAAGACCGGGAGGAAAAGCTCATGGCTGTTTATAATCAGGTGGAGACAGGAATGAGTCTGATTGGAGCTACTGCTGTGGAGGACAGGTCAGTGGCTTATTGTGCACGATAGTTAAACTGGACAGTACAAGGACATTAGATTCTTTGTTTTTTAGACTGTCATTGCCTACCAAATAGCACCACCTTTCATGACTACACCACTAGTTCACTATAATTTTGGTTTTTTCTTGTTTGCGATTATGGCTTGTTTTCAATTACTTTGTCTAATTTCAGCTCTATTTTAATCAAGGCCAAATATAAAACATTTTTTGAAGTGGCACATAGCCTTTACTCTCATGTGCGAATGCTAGAGCTGGCCCAAACACGTTCATTCATTTATTCGTTCATTTTCTGACATGCTTATCCTAACTAGGGTCATGAGACACCTGGAGCCCAATGCTTATAGGACAGGTTGCCAGTTCATCACAGGGCACCGAAGAGCGTTTTACAAGCTTTAATTACCTGGTGGTATTTCCAAATGTCAGTAGGGGTGTTCAATATAGACAAAAATTGATATCACAATATTTTTGCCATTTTTCCGATATCAGTTCTTGTTGAATGTATTTAAACTTGCATAAAAACAATAACTGTGTGAACACTGAAATCAAGTATTGCAGCTAAGTTTTTTTCTCACCACAACTGAATTCTGATATTCAACAGTCCTGCTTTTATGTTCATTATTCGGTATTAAAAAGCAACAATTAAAAATACGCCATCTGACACACAGTTCACTCCCTTATATATGGAAGACCATTCCATCTACTTCTGCACAAGAGAAAAACAAGCAATTTCAGAATTTGTAAATAAATTATTCAGTTTTGGTCCAATATTACACAAAGATTTTTTTTTAAATCCAATTCTGGCCTGTTTTGCACAAAGATAGTGGAAAAAATCTGCACATACACTTCATGTTTTTGTCTGGCATTAGGATGTTTGCAAACAGTAGTGTCAGTGAAATGTACGGCTCTAATGTTCTGCTCTACTTTTAAATCCGTTGTTTTGGTGAAATGCGACATGTTCTTCAGTTTTTCTGCCAGAGTTTGGTGACTCATACCGTTCGGGCAGAGCTGTTTTACTTTAATACTTTCGGCCAGGCAGTGTGTAAATTGAGTGTAACGTGTTCAGAAGTTCTATAAAACCATCTTTCTCAACCACTTGGACTGGCACCAACTGGCCATGGGTGCCGGCAGCATTATAGCACTATAACATAGATGTAGAACGCAGCA
This sequence comes from Brachyalestes nurse, assembly GCA_037974405.1. Classification (NCBI taxonomy): domain Eukaryota; kingdom Metazoa; phylum Chordata; class Actinopteri; order Characiformes; family Alestidae; genus Brachyalestes; species Brachyalestes nurse. The sequence goes on along the minus strand of JBBPCY010131196.1, from coordinate 2,178 downwards.
CGTAAAGTTTGCTGCTGGGTGTTTTTTTTTTACTGTCACTGCTATTGTGGATTTAACAGACCCCCGAAGCTTACTGACCCCTCCGTACTGAGTTCGGGGGTTCGTTGTGGCTGGTTTGAGCCACATCCACCCTCCTGAAGCCAAACCATCTCCATGCGAGTGATAATGCCCCACGTCTGGCTACCAGATCTACAGAAATGGAGAGTGCAGCTAGATGGTTAGTGAGTTAGCCTAGCTCTCATTCTCCGTGCATATCTCCGCATCCATGGCCTGTTAACCTTCCTCTACTGAACAGAGCGCGGCGCCCCCTGCAGGCGCATGCGCGCTAGTACAACGAGATCAAAACATGTCCTGCTATTTTACACTGGTTACTGTAGAAGTACTCGATAATGCCAGCTGCCTCATCCTTAAAAGAACAATTTTGATATTGTAAACGATATATATCGCACATCCCTAACTGTCAGTGATCTTAGTAAAAGTTACCGAGTTTTTTGAGATACAGGCTCATCTGAATGTGAGAAGAACTCACCAGCAAACAGGTCTGAAGCTCTGAGACCCCAGTTTTAACATCGCCCTCATCAAAAATGGCTGGTAAACAGTTAAGAATCACCAGTTAAAAGGAGTAATTTAAATTGCATCTTTTGTTGTACTAGGTGATGTGGACGCCTGAAGTAAGTCAGCGGTATTAAATGAATATTATTTTTAAACATTTTCCATATAGTAACAATCATTGTCCTTTTAAAGCCTTTTACTTAAATGTATTTGGTTTTGCAACTTGAGGAAAAAAAGCTTTCAAATACTCAAATGAGTCGGTTAATTACGACCACCATGTGACCGGTCATGCAGCATTTTTAACTGCACGTTTGTGTCCCTAGGTGAGTACGTCCTTTTATCCTATTGCCCCTGAAGTGGAGTAGTAAAACAAATAATTACAAAATCTTTGTGCTGGATTAGTCTCTAGGAGACCCATAAACTAACCTAATTATGATTTGTGGAGTAGTGCCACCTAGTGAATTAAATCAATACAAACATTTAGGAATTCATTATCCAATATCTTGTAATGTAAAGGTCTGAACTTTGCAAAATGTAACAGCATCACTTCCACATGTTTTGGAAGCACACTATTGAAAGCATCTCCAGCAATTTATAGCATCTCCAGCAATTCAAGTATTGTCTATAGGGGGTGCTACAATTGACATTTTAATATCTCAAGGCCTACCTAAGGTAATTTAGAAAATTGGTATGCTACATTTGCCTATTGTCTGCATTTTGTCACATCTTCTGAAGTTCCATTGGCTTGCTTTACAAAATGACCACCAAAATTTTGGTTACAGTAATCCCTCGCTTTTCACGGGGGTTTCATTCCAAGAGCTCCGCGTATAGTGGAAAAACAAAAGCGTTGTGTTTTGGTTAAAAAAAAGCCTAAAAATGCCTATTTTTTTAGTGTAAACGCTAAATATGCTCCCAAAACACTTTAATTAACTCAGTTTAATACATTACCCTTAACGAAAATGTAAAGGTAAACCCGTATAGATATCCATTCATTGCGACCGTTGTTCTCCGTTGTTTTGACAGAATAATTTTCCAAATAAACAGACTTAAAACGTCAAGCTGGCAGTAATGAGAACAGAGTGAGACTCACCAGCTGTGTTGTGTTCAACTGTAACTTTTTTTTTTTTTACTCTGCTAAATTGCCACCGCAACAACTCACGAACAGTAGGACGCACCATGTAACAAGTAGTGTATAAAACCCGCAGTTTGAGAAAATGCGTGACTCATTGCAACTATTTGCGAGGGAACGGTGCATGTTCAGTGTGAATCCTGCACTGAATGATCATTCACTGAGCCCCAGTTAAATACAATGCCATAGGACAGGACACTTAACAAAAAACATGATTTATAAACAAGTTCATTTTTACAAATGTGTTTGTCAAAGCAACACAGCCACAACACTGTCATCTCCGGGTCCCGGGAGCCATGAACTGAAACCTGAACCCTACAGCCATGTATCAGTTCAGAAAGGCGGAGTCGCAGGCTCCTCCCACCAAGCACTGAATGATTCGGTGAACAAATCTTTTGAACACATCTTTTTGGTGAACGGATTCTAGTGATTCACTACATCTAAAAGAACTACCGTGCCCATCACTACTAAGCAGTAACTACTAAGTACTAACCCCC
>JBBPCY010131178.1:0-16625 GCA_037974405.1 Brachyalestes nurse | reverse complement strand
GACTATAATAATTGGTTAAGTCACGGAACGCGTGTCAGCATCAGCCAATCAGAGGCAGAGACTGCATTGTGTACACAAGGAGGGCAGAGAGAGAGGAAAAAAAAAACACGACTAGTCGACTTCTCTCAGGCAGCGTCGACTCGTACCTCTGACGTCGACTAGTCGACTTTTGTGTTAATGCCCTATACTGTAGTAACTAATGCCCTATACTTTAATATACTGTATGTTTGCACAATACATCTAAATACAGTACAGCCTGTATAATAACATGATGCCATTTCCACGTGCAAATTTCTTATTGGATTTAAATAATTTCACTAGGTGCAATATCTTATTATTATTATGTGCAATAGTCTTATGTGAAATATCACCACTTTATACGATAAGATAACTTTTATTAGTCCCACAAGCAGGAAATTTGTTTCATCACAGCAGAAAGTGGACAGAACAAAGTTAGGAGCAGCGAAAATTGAGATAACAATAGAATAGAATAGTATAAAATATAATAAAATACAATCAAAATAGAAATAAAATACTATACTAACAGTGCACATGTATAAAATGTACACTATACAGTCTAGGGGTAAAGAATATGGACATCTGTGTTGTAAAATATTTCTATAAATGTATTTGTAAAGTCTATATGAACTAAATGTAGACTAAGTGATATGTCTGTATATCAGTTTTACTGATCTGTTACGGATCTTTATTACACCAATAACAGACTCCTACCCACCTTTCGTGTATTTATCTATAGTATTGAAACCCTAGCATTTGTGTATGTAGCAATGCTTTTAATATCCTCCTGAGAACTGAAGGAAAAAAGTGTCTTACAATTTCTTTTTTTGTGTGATTTTCTATGTATTTGGGCCTAAAAAAACACCTTACAATTTCTTTAAATATATTTTTTATTTTAATTTCCCAGCATGTCCACTGTAGAGGACAACGGGACGATTTCCGTGTGAAATTAGAACTGAATTTAGAAAATAAAAAAGTGATATTAACCCAAGAACACGTTCAATTTGATCAAAACAATAAAATTCTGTATCACTCAACGAAACGTGTATTTTAGTTCAACAGTGAATTATAAGTCCTAGAACATCCTCTGGACATTTTAGGGGAGATAGTCCTGGAAGCATGTTTTCTTTTTGGTTATTCAGAGGAACCCAGCTTGCAAACCCATCACATGACACATCACTGGAAAGCCCAGGATGTCCTCTACAGAACACTATAGGGCTTTATGGGGTAACTCCAAATATTGAAGGAAGATACAGGTGAACAAAATGTCCACTATAAAGTACATAAATGAATGGGCCGGGTCTGAGGAGGATATAAATATGAGATGTGAAAAAGGGACATTCTGGTGATATAGTGTGATCCTCCATCTAAAGACCATACAGATCATGATGGATGATGAAAAGTTCTAATCGATGTTAAAATAATTAGATGGACAGCATCCAAATAGTACAGACTCTTCAGTCCTTTTGGAAGACTCGCATTACTTTAAACGTATATATACGTTCATATATTGTACCATCGCTGATGTTTATGTGTTACAGTCATGCACAAATGACAGAAAGATTTATTGAACCTATTTAATACAGCTACTATTTATTCCAGTGGGCTTCTATTTGTTTGCCAGTCCTTTGTTTACACGTACTCATTCTTGTTATGCCAACAGGATTTCCACAAAACAGCTTTTGTTGGAAACACAGATTAATTGGCGTTTTCTTTTGCTGACTTCTTGGATTGGCTTTTTGTTGTGCTGGAGGAAAGACAACAGTAATAAATCCACGTCATTTTATGTTTAGTGTGGATATATTGTTGCTGTCGTTGGGGTCTTTTTGTATTCCTGTCACTTTGACAATAGAAATGTTCTTACATCTTGCAAAAGATTCTAACCTGACAGAGGTTGTATGAAACTCATGGAAACTGTGAAACAATCAAAACTGTAAGAAACAGTTGAAGGGTCCATGTAAAATGAATAAAGCAGTTGTGTATTACCTGAAAACTGTGCAAAGCAGTTGAAGAACCCCTGGAAACTGTAAGAAACAGTTGAGGATAACATGGAAACTATAAGAAACAGCTGAGGAACCCTTGGAAACTGTACAAATCCGTTAAGGAACCCATGGAAACTATTCAAAGTAGTTGAAGAACCCACTGAAAGTGTCCAAAGCAGTTGATGGAACCCATGAAAACTGTAAGAAGCGTTTGAGGAATTTGTAGAAACTATAGTAGCAGTTAATAAGGCCTTTTGATTTATCAACAAGCTTTGACCAGGACCACAGAGCATAGATGGCCTGACTTTGGAGTGTCAGGGTCTAGAAAAGACTAAGAATCTCGGACTGGATTAGGAAATGAGTCTGAGGTTTGCTGAACTGAATGTCTAATAAACAGAAGTTTGATGAGGTTTCTGAAGAGAAATGATGAGCCTTGCTTGGATTGTGAGAGGGAATGCGTGGGCTGTCCGTCCCAAATGAAAGACGGAAGACTTGATGATTCATCCGCATTAACACAACACATTTATGACTGAACCACGGACATCCAGTTCAGCCTCAGTGTGAGAGACTCATGTATTCCCCATCGACGATTTCATTAACATGATGTACAGTTACTCAGGATCCCAGACTTGCTCGACGTAATTGTGCATATCGCTGATGTACCGTAGTCTTAGTCCTCTTGAGGTTTCATTAGTGCAGAGACAGTAGTGTTTCTTGTTGCCTGCAGCATTTATCATTTGTACAGACTGTCCGCCTGCCTCCCTGCTATCGTCATCGTTTGATGTTGCCTCTTCAACTTCTGCGCTTTTGTTTTGTTTCCTCTCATGACCCCGATGAAAGGAGAACAACGGAGAGATCTTAAAAGGTGCCGGTAGTGTTTTCCATCTCTTTATGAAGCCCGAGCTTTGCCTCTGTGTACTGTATTGACGAGCCTAATCTCTCTGTTGAGGATGGTAATTACACACACTGAATGCCATGAGATAAACAGATTTCGGTGTATCGGGAGATTAGTCGGGGCAATTATAAAGATTTTATTGCGAATCTCTGCACGGCCTGTATCAGCAGCACAGTCTTGCAGCTAGTAATCAGCAACAGGCTGATAAGAGGTCAGGAAATAGGATATCAGGGCAGGGAGCAACTGGTGGAGCTCTTGAGGACAGCTGCTAATAGCAGGCTTACTTGAGGGGGACATCATGGCATTTTTGGGATCTTCAGCTAAAACTGAAGATGTGCAGTGATGGTCATGAAACTGCCAGTCATGGCATCATGCAAATGAGGACCTGCTTTAGTTAGCTGGGGTGTTAAGTGTGGATAAACTGGAGCTTCAAATCGAGCATGAGGCTAACAAGTGGATCAGTTCCTAGAGCCTCAATTAGTGTCCTGGTGGTGGACTCTTATAGCTGGAAACTCCACTGACCTGAAAGTAATTCTCCTGCTTTCTGTGACTACTGTCTGTGAAAACATCGCTCCTTTCTGAGCAACTGGGCAAGGGTGAGTGCAAGGTCCAAGCCTAGACTGTCTTTTTTTGGTTTCTCTCACACTGCCTCTATCAGAGCACCTTTCATGGATGGCCTCTAATACAGACTGCATTTGTACTTTCTGTTCAAAAATGTCCCCTTGTCTCTTTCAGATCTCTCTCTCTCAGACTTTATCATGCTACTACGCTCTGAAAGATTGCTTCTTCTAGACGGCTCCTCTCTCAGGCTGCCTATCTCTAAGACTGCCTTTCAGGCTCCCTCTGTAAAGGCAGGTTTGCATTCTACGTTTTACACAATGATAATGCTGTGACAGAGGAATGTAGGAATTCTTGTTCAATATTCTTAGAACACTATTAGTGACATAGCATCCGATTTTGGTCTTTTGATCTTTGATCATAAAAAAAAAGATCTTTGATCTTTGATCTTTGAAATTGCCTGGCAATTTCATAACATCTCCTACTCAATACAATAACTGTTGCTACGGTACGCATCAAAAACACAACCAGTACAGACCATGAAAAATGTCCAAAGAGTTTTTGTCAAAATTTTAAGGCATAATTACATTGAAACACACTCATTTTGGCAAACTACCTCTATGATTTTTAATAGCCTCTCTAAGACTATCTCTCTCCAAACTCCCTCTATCACATATCCTCTCTATGACTGGCTATCTTGAAACTAACTCTATCAGTCTGCATCTGTAAGACTGCCTCTCTCAAAACTGCCTCTAAGACTGGGTCTCTATAAACTGCCTCTATCAGAGAGCCTCTCTAAGACTGGGTCTCTATAAACTGCCTCTATCAGAGAGCCTCTCTAAGACTGGGTCTCTATAAACTGCCGCTATCTGGACTAAACTGCCTCTCTCAGATAGCCTTTCTGAGACTGCCTCTTTTAAACTCCCTCTATCAGATATCCTCTCTAAGACTGGCTATCTTGAAACTACCTCTGTCAGTCTGCGTCTGTAAGACTGCCTCTCTCGAAACTGCCTCTGTCAGAGAGCCTCTCTAAGACTGGGTCTCTATAAACTGCTTCTATTGGACTACATCTGTTAGACTGCCTCTTTCTAAATGGCCTCCCTCAGATAGCCTTTCTGAGACTGCCTCTCTTAAACTACCTCTATCCGATAGCCTCTCTAAGACTAGCTCTCTGAAAACTACCTCTGTCAGATACCCTTTCTAAGACTGCCTCTCTTTAAACTACCTCTCTCTAAGACTGGCTACATCATCAGACTTTCTCTCTCAAGGGTTCTCCAGTTGTCTAAATGAAAAGCCTGGGCATCCTCCACACACTCCTGTGAGGGGTCTGTTCCAAATGGAACTTTATGAAGCAGAAGGAGTGTGAAGGCAGGAGACAGGAGGCGGCACACAGTGCCATCACTGCTGTGGGCAAAGGACAGCTAAGGTCACCCGGAATATTGTTGCCGTCCTCGGTTTGTCACCGGATCAACGAGCTGTATCCTCTGCTGACAAAGCCGCTGCGCAGCTGGTGTTAGCATCCCTCTTTCCTCCAGGTCTTGAGTGCGTGCATATGCGTGCATGTGCATATGTGTGTGTGTGTGTGTGTGTGTGGGAGAGGTGGCCTGCTCTGTTTGCCTTGCGCCTCCTTTGTCTCCGAATATCTTAATCTCTTAATGCATTCCGTTACTAATCCTGTAGCAGTCGATACCCAGAGGATGGAATCGTGTGCGTCTCTTGTCAGAACAGCCTTCCCCTTCTGCCCTGTGCTTAACTTTCTAAATTGCAGCTGACTGGACCAGCTGGGGGAAAGGAAAAAAGGAAGAGAAGGAAGAAAAACTCATCAGAGTTACCTTGGCTGTGATGGGGTGGACACACACTCCTCACGGCATCCCCAGGGAAATAAAGGAGCTCTAATCTTAGACATTCTGTGCCGACGGTCACTCTCCTCTCTCCTCTAGTTTGTCTTTTTCTGCACTTCTGTACAATCGTTGCTGAAGGAAGGACAACAGCAATATATCCACGTCGCTTTATATGTTTTGTGGATGTATTCTTGTTTTCCTGGCTTGTTTTCCTCAGCCTAAAATCATGATAGGAATATTGTTGAATAGATTCTCTACTTGCAAATATTGTTGGCATGAAGAAGAGTTATTTAGGTATTGAGGAACTAACAGAGATCTTTAATCTCTAATGCAGATGTGGTAACTAACCCTGGGATCCAGACGGGTGTTCTGAAGAGTAACTGTAGGGTCTTTCACACATTACATTGCAGAAATGCTGACATGCTGGCAAAAATGTAATATTTTTCATATTAAGACAGTTTGAGTGTCCCAAACTCATTTTTAGATACATGCTTTTGTTTGTTTTAGTCAGAAATATTTCATTATCTGAAGGATAATTTTGCTTCTTTAGAGGTGTAATGTATTCTGACAAGACCAGACATGGTCTGATAACTAGAATGTTTGGGTACAGTCCTGATGATTTTTTAGCTAAATGTGGGCTGGGACCTATTAGGTTAGGAACCAAATGAGCAATTTCTGCTCGGATCCAAAGGTTTCTGAGAGCGTGGCTGAAACTAGAGGGCGATGCTGAGCTAGTGATCACTGTCCAATGGACAATAAGTGTTTTGTTAGTCCAGAGATGAGACATTAGCATGATGATGTTTCAGCTTCGTAAATAATCTTATGTATATATTCTCTCTTGTTTGTTTCTGTCAGGTTAGTAAACACCTCCTCCCAGTCTTGTGTAAAACTATTTCCATTACTTGCTCTGTTTGTTTTGTTGTAAATACTATTTTCCTCCTGTGGTCAGCTTGATTATTATACATTAAAACTATGCAGCATGAAGGTATTTGGATGTTGGACACGAGGTTGATGCGGAGATCTTCCTCGTAGGTTTTGTTTGTAGTTAGGTCAGCGTAGTTAAGCAGGGTTTTTGTTTGAATAAAGCTTGGAAATAAACCCAGAAATGCAGAGTTAGGTTTAGGGAGGTTTCATTTTATTCTGATCTTTTCTTTGGTGTTGTCTAGGGACCAGTGGTGGAGGAAGTACTGAAGCTTAGTACTTAAGTAAAAGTACAAATATCCTGCAAAATATGTACTCAAGTAAAAGTAGAAGTGCTACATCAACAACCTTACTTAAGTAAAAGTACTAAGTACTTACTTTTAAATTTACTTTAAAGTATTTTTTAAGTAAAAGTACTCCATAAACCAGTTTTATCCTACCACCGTGGTAAAGAAGTAATGAAGCTACACTGGTGTGGTTTTGATACTATTTCTGTATGTCAACATACATTTCGCTAGATAACAGTATCATAATATGTCATAACAGACCCAAAAGCATAGCATACCACAGCATAGCTTTCCTCAATATGTTTATAAGGGGAGTTTTTAAACGCCCACAATTCTTTGGGTTGAGGCAGGCATGAGATACACTGAAAACGCAAAGAACTCAATCTTTGCTCCTTTGAACTCAAATAACTTTCTTAAATTTGGCCGAGGATTTCTTTCTGATTCAGAGCTGCAGGGCTCGTGCTTACGCTCAGTCGATGTTGGCTCTGGGTCCATGTTGAATGTCTCGTCTTCTTGAAATCTAGCCAGTCTACCAGCTCATGCTGCTAATTGATACGTTTTGCCATCATTGGAGCTAATAAAGCCACCTGATTGGCAGGAAATGGCAAACAATGCCAGAATGCAACAGGCTAACTATTTTTTCTTGCAAGATTTTGAGGAAATTATGTTAATAAAATTTAACGACTAACGGCATAAATTGTAGAAATGTAGTGGAGTAGAAAGTACAGAAAATTGATGCAAAACATAATGGAGTAAAATAAAAAAGTACGCATTATTCTTTTTACTTAAGTAAAGTATAGATACGTAAAAATGCACTTAAGTATAGTAACGAAGTACAAATACTTTGTTACATTCCACCACTGTATATATATATATGGATGCTTTAAGAGCCTTTATTTGTCACACATATAGTTATACAAGTACAACAGGCAGTGAAATGTATTAGAAATCTTTCAGAGACACCAGGGCGGGTGCAGCATGGATCTTTATTTAAAATAAAAGGCATAACACTTCACAAATCACCAACAACACAAAACCACTGTCACTCTGGGCTGAAACAGCCCGGGCTGTCCTCTCTGCCTGGGTTCAGTCTCTCAGTCTCTCTCTGTCTTCTCTCTCTACCTCTCCTCTCTCAGTCCCTCAGTCCTTCTCTCTTTTCTCTCAACCTGAGAGCCATGTTTTAGAGAGTTCTGACTCCTCCTCTAATGCAGCTCACCTGGCTCTCGTCAAGGGAGGAGCTCCGCCCCCTCACCCGAAGCTATATAATTATATAGAACTGTGTGTTTACAGGTAATCTGAGTGTTTCATGGCTGAACCACCTCCTGCGTCTCTGTGAGTGTGTATGTCTGAGTGTGTGTGTGTGTGTGTGTGTGTGTGTGTGTGTATGTGTGTGAGTGACTGAGTGTGATTGTGTGAGTGTGTGTGTGAGTGGGTCTGTGTGTGTATAGTGTGTGTGAGTGTGTGTATAAGTGTGAGTGTGTGTATTAGTGTGAATGTGTATTGTGTGTGAGAGTGTGTGTGTATTAGTGTGTGTCTGTGTATAGTCTGTGTCTGTGTATAGTGTGTGTTTTTGTGTGTATAGTGTATGGATTGTGTGTGTGTGTATAGTGTGTGTGTGTGTGTGGATAGTGTGTGTGTGTGTATTGGTGTGAGTGTGTATTTGTGTGTGTGTGTTTGTGTGTGTGTGTGTGTGTGTATTAGTTTGTGTGTGATTAGGGGGCAGGCAGGGAGAAACTGGGACAGACTGGATTTCTCCTAAAACACCTCATTACTGCAGGCGGCTGTTTGAAAAAGCTTCTTGATGAAACCTGGATTTATTGAATATGAGGAATCCACTGCTGTGGACACATACCGGCCCTCCTGACTTATAAACACACTTCACAGACACCTCCCGTACACACCTCACACACCTTCAGATACACACTTCCCACACCTTCAGATACATACTTCTCACACCTTCAGATACATACTTCACACACCTTCAGACAAACGAAGTAACTTCAGAACATCTGGCTGCTCGAATTACAGAGGTGAGAAAATTATTCCCAGAGAAGTGACACTACCTTTTATAATCTCATTTTATGCTTTTTTTGTTCTTTTATGTCCAATAAATGAAATAATATAGATTAATTTCATAAACTGTGGTGACATTTGTTAAATTGCACCATAATGTGCATACACAAATACATAAATCAATAAAAACTGTAAATATTTATATATGTATTTTATATTTATATATGTATTTTACACATGTATATATATTTTTAAACATTTTGAATCATTCATTGTATTCTTGATATTCTACAGCTTCTACAGCTCGGTTTATCATGAATGAATTTCATTGTATTAATTATTGTTATTGTTAACTGTTTGTAATCCCTGAGCTTGTTGAGCAGCAGCTTCACACTGGAATAATTTCGTTTATTTATATGCACCTAAACTGGTTTTATATTATTTAAACCACTTATTCCAGTCTTCTGGGCAGTAGCATAGGCCTGTAGATGGCACTTTTCTTGTATACATTATAAGGCCAATCCTCCTAATTATTGCATTGAGGTGTTTAAGCCACACCTATTGATAACAGGACATGTGACGTCTGGAGTGATGAGTCTTCACTGTCAGACAGTCTGATGGCTTCATCTGGGTTTGGTGGATTTCAGGAGACCATTACCTACCAGAATGCATAGTATACACAGGTTTGGTAGAGGAGGAATAATGGGCCGGGACTGATTTTCACTGTAAGGCCTTCTGTTGTTAATGCTACATCAAACAAAAAAAGCCCTTCTTTTCCGATATAACCATGACCCTGAGGCCTATAAAGACATAGTTTGATGAGTTTGGTGTGGAGTCCTGGCTTCAGCCCAGCTGGACATCTTTGGAATTAATTGCAGTACTGACTTTGAGCCAGGCTTTCTAGTTTAACATCAGGGCACAAATTCCCACAGACACTCCAAAATATAATGGCAAGCCCTTACAGAAGAGTGGAGGCTGTTATATCTGCATGTGAATGTCTATGGATTTGGAAAGGGATGTCCAACAACCTTCTATAGGCATGATGGTCAGGTTGACACCTACTTTTGGCCACATAGTGTAGATGGATGGATGAATGGCTAGACAGACAGACAGACAGATAGAAAAAGACAGACAGTACATAATTAGTTTGGAATGGGACATCCAACAACCTTCTATGGGTGTGATAGTCATGTGTCCACATACATTTGGCCATATAGTATAGACTGATAGATAGATGAAGTACATAACTAATTTGTAATTAGACATCCAACAATCTGATATAGGTGTGATGGTCAGGTGTCCACAAACTTTTGGCCATATAGTGCATGTCTGAACATCTGAGCAGATCACAAGATCCGTCAGTGGTGACAGAAAAACAGCACAGGGGATGAACATCTTATCGTAAACCATCCAAGACTGCGATTACATCTCTTACAGGACATTTAAAGCAGTTATCTTAAGTGTTGAAACTCGTTAATGATTCAGAAAGACAAATTATTACAGAAATGACAGCAGCAGAACCCATATGGTGTTTTTCCAGCACACGATCACGTGCCGCACTAATCAATGAGGTTCAGTCTCTGACACATTATCACTCCTTTCTATCTGTCTTCATTTGTGGAGGATATTTAATTATCACCAAGCATTATCACATACTGATGTTCGGATCTTGTCGGGTAAGATTTAAACACAGTACGCAATTACAAGCAGATTTCAATTAAGGTGGTAATTCAGTGATAATTTTAATAATCAACCCAGCCCCCCCCCCCCGCCCCCCCCGAATTTCACTGATTAGGTTTAAAGCTGGAGCTACGAGGCTAATGTTGCTAACACTAGAAGTTAATAGTCACCCAAATCTGTAAATGTAAATATACCCCCAAACCCCTAAACTGCATCCAGCTCTTCATTAAGGTGGATCAGACTTGTGGATGTGGTTGATCAGTAGTAGATCAGTAATGTTGATCAGTAGTAGGTCAGTAATATTGATCAGTAGTTTATCAGTAATAGAGATCAGTAGTAGATCAGTAATGTTGATCAGTAGTAGATCAGTAATGTTGATCAGTAGTAGATCAGTAATGTTGATCAGTAGAAGGTCAGTAATGTTGATCAGTAGAAGGTCAGTAATGTTGATCAGTAGAAGGTCAGTAATGTTGATCAGTAGGAGATTAGTAATATTGACAAAATACTGATATTTAACATGGTGCACAAAATGGTCATGTTGTATCACCCAATAAGTAAATTGCATGATATTGCACATGGTAGATGCTTTCACATAATTTATTGCACAATTCTAAAATGTCATTATAAACAAACAAATAGATATACTCAGAAATGACAAAAGTCATATCATATATCCACTGTTATATTTGTGTAACCTCTCCTATAAAATATATAAGAATTTATTTTGACAGTAACAGTATGATGGTTTCCTTTATACCCCTGAAGAACCTTTTTCAGAGTTGTGTTTTACAGCGTGTAGCCTTGGCTTGTTGACCGCAATAAGAGTGAGGGAGACAGTGGATAAGCCAGACTAGCGCCTTAACGGGTGATATTTCACACACCGCAGGGAGAGGGAGGCAGGGAGAGGAAGAGAGGGAGGAATAACAGCAGGTGTAGGTGTCCGCCTCAGCAAAACCAGGATTTGTTGCAGGTCTGCTTTAATGAAATTTTCGAGACGCTGATAAGCATGTTTAAAGAATCCTGAGGGCCAGAGTATACCGAAGTCGCCATTTGTTCCTGCGCGACCCGACTGGATAAATGGGCTGTAATAACAAAGAGAAACAAAACGCAGAAGTTTGAGGGAGATTCACCAGGGAATTGCAGCAGAGGCTCGTTTTTGAACAACACATCTGTTAGACTTCTAAAGTGCACCACGGTCGACCAAGCCATGCGAGACCCCCCCGCTTCCCGCTACTCTGCGTAGGCTACGTTAGCTCCATTACACAACAGGAACACAACCCAGACAGTGCCGTTTCACACCCAGGCAGAATAAACATCATTAGAAACGAATAAACTCGAGGGTTTGGCGTTTAAAAACCGAAGCGTGAGCTGCAGCTTCTCATTTGGGTCAATGGAATTTCACTTGCGTTCTGTAAAGCTCCTTTTAACCCCGTAACAGAGGCTCTGCAAGAACATGTGTGGGCGGAAGCTGAAGAGGTCAGTTCTCTCCACAATGAATCAGTAGTGTCTTGGGTCTTGAGTGTCTAGGGTGGGAATTTGAGACTTAGTTTGAGACTTAGTTTGGTCTGAACCAAAACTGCAGGTGTGAAAAGTGCCCCGACCAAAGAACCAAAATGTGGTCTTGGTGTGGTTCAAGTTAAACCTTTTCCAGAGGAGATCATCACCCATCAAACAACAGAAGAAGTAGAAGAAGAAGAACTAGGGTGGGAATCTGAGTCTTCAGGTATTTTCACATCGACCTTAAATCAGAAAGAAGCTTGATAGGTGCGGGAGTATAGACAAGAAGACAGTTAAGAAGTAACCATGCATGAAATGTGACAGGTAAATGAAATAAATATATAAAATGAATATAAAACACCTACCTTTGGGGCCCCCTCATGGCTTGGGGGCCTTTATAGCTTGGGGCAGCTCTGCTGGCTGGTTTTGATTACAGTATGGCTGCAGAGCATTTTAAACTGGAAACCTAAGGACAAGCCACTCTGGATGAAGTGGTTCAGTTTAAATGAGATTTTTACCAACAAGATTGTCCGCCAACTGTACACACGGGTGCACTGTCACTGCCTTGTTCCTGACGTTTATCTGGACGTTGCAGCCGCAGCGGTCCTCAGTTCCTGCGTCCTATTGATGGATTATGGATCTTGTGACCTCTAGAGGTCAGACTGCTAATGGCCCTCACACAGTACAGGCCTCCACCCGCGGAACACGACAAACGGCGTATGAATCAGTGGGAGATGAATGGAAGTGGACAGCGGGACAGTCACTGAGAGCAGCGGCCAGAAAAGCCATTAAAGATTACTCTGCACTTTAATCATTCACAGTTGGACCTGCGGCGGCCGCACCTTGCACTGACCTGAATGGGATCCTGGACAAGAACAAAAAAACATTAACATTTAATCACATCCATGGTCCTGGAGTACTCTTTTGGAGGGGAATTAACAACATACCGTACACTTAGGAAAACCATCCGCAATCAATTAACATGGGACTAAACAGAAAAGCCTCTTATTATGGCCATAACCGAAACAGCAGCATATTTTACATTCTGAGAACGTTTCATGACTAGAAAATTACTTGGAATAAAATATAGTACTGTCCAGCCAGGTTTAGTACATTTATTTACTTCTAATAAGAAATGAGACACAAAGTACACACCGCACAGAATAATATAATGTGTGCAATTATATTATAAATACTGAATTTATATGCAGCTTTAAAGTCAGGAATATGTACAGCTTAAGCTTTGACTAATGGATATATTATGCACATTTGCATTATAGCTGTTAGCATTCATAATATCAACAATATACAACAAAGCAGGCCTCATTTTGCTTAATGTATCACATTAATCTGAATTATTTTGATAACCCTGATGACCTGACCATGGTCAATCTGTGCTGCCTGCCAAGCTAGAAACACCTTCCTTATACGTCCCCTCACTGGCCGCTTTATTAGAAACCCCTTCCTTATATGTCCCCTCACTGGCCCCTTTATTAGAAACCCCTTCCTTATACGTCCCCTCACTGGCCGCTTTATTAGAAACACCTTCCTTATAAGTTCCCTCACTAGCCCCTTCATTAGAAACACCTTCCTTATAAGTTCCCTCACTAGCCCCTTCATTAGAAACACCTTCCTTATACATCCCCTCACTAACTGCGCTTACCATATAACTCCCATTACTGACTGTAGTCCCTCAGCGTCCCCGATGAAGTGTCCGTGTCTCAGTGTATTTGTCAGAACCTCATTATCTGTGAGGGTGAGGACGTGTCCCAGTAATATTTTGTACTGTGTAATAATTATTATATGCTTACAGAGAAACTGCATTTCATTCTCCTCATGGTATTTCATCCCTCTCGCTGGTGTATGAGTGGAATGATGACGAAGTTACAGTCCAGCTGAGTGGAGTGTTTGTTTTGGGTCGTGCGTGACCTTTGCTGACCCTTCAGAGATGTATTGTTCTTTCCGGCATCTCCTTTGTCTCCGGTGCTCCTCGGCTGTGCTTACTTTACTTTACTTTAAAGAGGAGAAATCAAAGCGCTAATTGGTGTTTAATGGAGATGAGATGGGCTGTATTGAGCTCATGAGCTCCGGAGCAGGCGGCCGTCCCGGCGGACAATTCCTCTAAAGCTCACTCCACTTCAGTGAGCAGCGGGCTGACGGGGGCGAGGGGGATTGATTTGTTTATGGCCATGCAGGACGCGCCGAGCCTCGCCAGCACTTACCAGATGAAGCTTGATAAATAAATACTCTCACGCAGCTGCAGTCTGAGGAGAGAGTCACCGTTCCTGCCGCCTGTTCTCCTCCACCCACTCCAGGAGTCAACCGCGAACAAGAGCTCTCTGATAATGCTGCAGCTGGAACTACCTGCTCTAAACCTCACATATTCACTCTTATGCAACTGCTTATTTTCTTACAGGATTTTTTCTTAACCTTTAGAACACAAGCAGTATAGATCCATCCCTGAAGCACAACAAATGGTAAATCATCGTTATATGGTAAAACAGCTCCTTATATGAAGGTCCCCCTGGTTTGTTTTGATGATCGAGGTGTCAGATGTCATTCTGAGATGAAGACCAGAAAATCAGGACCGGAGAATCTGGACAGGAGAATCTGGACCGGAGAATCAAGACAGGAGAATCTGGACAGGAGAATCT
Source organism: Brachyalestes nurse (assembly GCA_037974405.1). Taxonomy (NCBI): domain Eukaryota; kingdom Metazoa; phylum Chordata; class Actinopteri; order Characiformes; family Alestidae; genus Brachyalestes; species Brachyalestes nurse. The sequence continues at coordinate 2,279 of JBBPCY010131178.1, read as the reverse complement.
GGACAGGAGAATCTGGACAGGAGAATCTGGGACCAGAGAATTGGGACCGGAGAATCGGGACCGGAGAACCATCGACAGGAGAATCAGGACTGGAGAATCATCGACAGGAGAATCGGGACCGGAGAATCAGGACAGGAGAATCCGGATTGGATAATCAGGACTGGAGACTTTAATTGAGAAAAGCGATGGGCCGATCAGGCTGCTGAGTTATGGTGTGACCTTTGGGCCCCATGTGCTGATGGATTAACCACTGACTTTCATCAACAGTCACACATACACACACAAACACACACACACACACACACACACAAACACATTAAATTCAGTTAAGCTGTGTATGGCCGTGTGAGGCTCTAGGTCTCCGTGTGCTGGGGGTGTGGTACATGACTCATTCACAACTCATTCAAAATGTATTTTATTATGTCGATCCGCAAATATCTCCTCACACTAACCAGAGACAGAGCAGTTTCTTACATCAGCTAATGAGCAGCTCACCCAGCCAGCAGGACTCTGAAATGCAATATTAATCTCACGGGGGACAGAGACCAGTCTGATTAGAACCTTAACGGGATTAAGAGGAAAACAGCTGAATAATCAATCATTCAGTAATGGCAGCGAGACTTTTTTTAAACTCAATTTGGGAAAATGAGACATGCAAAGGCATGATCACATTTCAAAATAATCCTCCATAAATACTTTATATTAAATTACACCCACAGGACTGCAGAGCTGTAGCATGAGCAGGTTTCAGTCAGTTCTAGATATGTCACCGACCGTAGAGCCGTACAGACTGTAAATGGGTTAAATGCAGAGAAAGAATTTTATATCGTTTACACTGTGTGGTGTGGTGTGGTGTGTTCACGCGTGACTATGAGGGGCCATTTTACTTTCCTTTACTTTAAACTATAGTTAAGTAAGGTCACAGTAACAGTTACATTTACTGCATTTAGCAGACGCTCTTATCCAGAGTGACGTACATCAGTGCTTCAGTCGTCTACATCTGTTCTTCATACCTGTAAAGCTAAACTCAAATCAACAACTGCCAGCTAAGATATACACCTTAACAAACCCTGTCAGAGAGAAAAGAAAAGTCAGAGTTAGTACACAGTTCACAGGACTGGTTAGTCACCAAGGTGTTCCTTGAAGAGGTGGGTCTTCATCCGACGCTTGAAGACAGCGAGGGACTCTACAGATCTGATTGGAAGAGAGAGTTCATTCCACCACTGGGGGACAGAGACTGAAAAGTCTTGATGCATGTCTTCCTCTTCTTTTGAGTTACGGAGGTTCAAGACAAGCAGTGCTTGAAGCTCTGTGAGGACGAGAAGTGACACTGCTTGATCAGTGCTGATTAGAAGGAAGTCCATTCTTGGCCTTGAAATGAAGTGTTAGGGTTTTTGAATGCGAGCAGCCACAGGGAGCCAGTGAAGTTTCCTTAGTAGAAGTGTAGTGTGTGAATTTAGGTCAGCTGAAGTGGTTTTGTTACCTTCAGTGGAAGTCCAGCCAATAGAGAGTTGCAATAGTCCAGTTTGGAAACGACCAGAGACTGGATGAGGAACTGCGTAGCTTCAATGGTGAGAAAGAGTCGGATTCTTCTGATGTTGTAGAGAAGGTATCTGCATGTTCTGGAGATCTGCTCAACCTGTGGTGAGACCAACAGTTCTTCATCTAGCATGACACCAAGATTTCTTACCTTCTTTAAAGGGACGATAACCGAGTTCTCTCAGTTTCAGTCAGGTTTCTGTCAGTTCTAGATGTGTCTCAGTCTGTAGAGCTGAGTGTAAACAGGTTACAATCAGTTCTATATACGTTGCAGATCTTAGAGCTGTAGTGTAAACAGATTTCCAACAGTTACATCAATCAGGTAAAAAATAAAGCATCAAATGTGGCCTACGCAAAAGTGATGACACACTGTACAGCTTTCAGTGTCTTAAATAATGATAGTGAGTGTGTATAATGTGTGTGAGTGTGTATAGTGTGAGTGTGTGTATGTGTGTGATGCAGTAGTCTGTAATGGTTTGGTTTCTGCAGGCTGCTCTGAAAGACCTCTAGATGCAGTTGTGCAAGATTTTCTGTCACAAAGTTGTTCTGTTATTAAAGTTTCATACACACACACACACACATGGTGCCTCTCCTGCTCCTTCCTAGCGAGTAATTTGTGGTGAGAAAATCCTCTTCTCCTGTTACCAGCCTCAGACGTCACGTCCACGGAACGTTGGCTAAACGTCTGATGCATATGGTACACTTAACTGGAAACACTTCAGGAATGTCGAAGTCGTCAT
>JBBPCY010131138.1:0-16627 GCA_037974405.1 Brachyalestes nurse | reverse complement strand
AAATACATTGATATAAATGCATCACAGACATAGCTCACAATTGTAGAATTACTTCACTTTACATCACCTAGATGTACCTAGCAGGTCTGTTTTTGTCTTTTTTATCATTTTGCAGGGGTATCAAGGCAGGACATGATCTTACTGTTGTTCTTGGTTCAGACTACCTATCTGAGGATTCGATTCTCTCATTAAAGGCACCTCTCTGTACTGGTGGAGTTTGAGTCTCCATGAAGGAGTTGTGGGTCAGGCCGTAAAACCGAGACAAACAAAGGAGACAGGGCCCTATGCGGCCCTGGTTTTACTGCGTTCCCACGCCAGCAGCAGCAGCTCGCTGAGAAGTGTTACCTGCATGAAGCTGGATCTTCCTCTTAAGCCTCCACACACATCATACACGACACCCCGCCCCCCCCCCCCGCAACCCCCCGACCAGTACTACCCAGCAGTACCATCTCCTGTAGCCCAAAGCCAGGCTTATCCCAGCACTGCTGCAGCCCAGGTGTACAAACACGGAGAGCACAGCCCAGATCAAAGCTACTCATTAAAGGACAATAGATACAGCCCCCTAATCCTGGATATTTTACCACAGCCATAGGCCGGAATGCTCCGCCCCCTCACTGTGTACCTTGTGCAGTGCCCCTTATAGGCTTGCTTTAGTCATTACATCTGCTGATGTCAGCCATAGGCCAGCACTGGAGCTCTGACCCTGGTGGTTAAATGCTGGAAAAACACTGGCAATGAACAAGTCCCAGGCCAAACTTTTTTTAAGATAAGATAAGATAACCCTAGTCCCACGGGAGGGAAATTTGCATTGTCACAGCAGCACAGTGGACAGAACAAGAGAGTAGAAGCAGTATAACCAATAGAATAAAAACTATACAGCCAGAATCAGAAAATACAACAATATAATATTAGTAATGAGGAATGAAACTTTCTTCATGCATAAGTGGAAAAGTATTGTTGTTTCGCTTTACCGTAAGTGAACGGCATCAAGTGATTAATTACGTATCACATTATGTAATAAGCTGCATTCATATTTTGCATCAGTAGGTCTGCGCCTTCATTTTTTCTGTTTGCTTCTATGTCAGCGAACAAAAAAATGCTTTAAAAAAGTGGAACAATGTTTGTGTATGACAATAACATTCCATCAAATTCAAATTCAATCTTTAGGGCCAACTTTGTTGACGGAACGGTCTACTTGTAAACGACTCAAGCAGGTTTGGTACGTTTTGGAGCCAGAGTTATACAAACTGTCTGGAACAGTCTGGAGCTGTAATGATGAATGTACACACAATTCTCAAAAAAAAAACACACACCACTCTGACATTTGTGCTGCTAAAATTCTGCTCCAGTGTACATTTCGCACCCGGGTGTCTAATGTGAAAATATATCCAGGCTCATCAGGTGAAGTGAGCGGATGGGGATGATATATCTGATCACGAATGGAGTGTTTGTCTGACTCACATGGCCTGATCTGTACCAGTGTTTTATCGCATAGAAGTGTGACTGCGTGTGTGTGTGTGTGTGTGTTATTCCAGCCACCTGAAACTGTGTACTGAAAGTTATTATTTATGTGACCAGTCGGTAACCTGAGCTTGCAGTCAGAAAAAACCTAATGAAGCAGAAACGTCATGTACGCTCTGTCAGTCAGTTCAAGATGCCCTTCCTTGTTATTTATTGTAAGTCAGGTTTTTAAAAAATTAAGAAAAAAATATATAATATCAGTTTCAAATTACATAACAAGTGACATGAAAAAAGCTACAAGCAAAAGAAAATATGTCCAGTGGGTTTCACCTGCAAAAATGTATGCATGTATGTTTATCTCTTTCCCTTGTAATAATGCTGAAACCCTTTTTGTTGCAGTGTAGAGCATTTTTTTAAATTTGAAAGAATTATTACTTAAAAACAACAGCGATCAGTTTCACCATCATAAAGATAAAATATTTAACTGCCCCAACAATTCAAAAGGTTTTCACAGAGCCGTGAAGTTGCATTAGATGCTGACAACATGAGACATTGTACATCTGTTTTGCTACAATAATGTTCTGTCATTTTCTTGCACTATTGTTTATTATCTAATTTTTTGTAATATTCTCTATTGTCTTATTATCTTTCATACGTCTGTTACACTGAGCATGCGAATGACACACGGATTTCCCTCAGGATGAATAAAGTTTTTCTATCTTTTTATATAATATATGAGAATGATGATGTATCATGTCAGTTTAAAATAGTAGTTGGTTATTTGTCATCATTTATTATTTAATGGAATTACTATAGAGATATTATAGAGATTGCTACAGTTTTAACATGTTTGCACTGCAAGTGGCCCCGCTGCTGGTAGAAATAACTGATCTTCTTGCAGTTTGGAGAACTTACTGATGACTGACCTTCAGAGGATCAGACGGTTGGGGTTAAAGGGATGAGGAAAGATGAGACAAGTGAACATTAGAACATCATCAGAAGAAAGTTTGGTCCTGGGAAATCTGCCGCGCTGCGCTCTGGCACTTCCACTGCTGGTTGCGGTGGTCTTTGATGGAGCCAGCCTCTTTGTAGTCGGCGTGGAGATAGCTTGTTAGTCAGTAAAAGTGAGGGTAAATGGCTCCTTGGCAGGAAGCTGTTTACATGGTGACGCTCGACCTGCCTGTAGGAGCCATTGTCTGCGCCGCTCTCTCCTACTTCATTAGCATTTCCATAAGAAAAGAGCAGTAATTGCACCTTTTCTTCTGATGTCCCTTCATCTTCAGAGCCCACTCTCTGTCCTCTGTCCTCTGTTTTTCTGGCCCTAATGTGCTCCTCTCCACTCTTTCTGCCAGTTTTGGCTGACAATGGAATCCCACAGTGTGGTGTAGATGCTTTACTCACTGTACATGATGCCATTTTTTTACACCTACTTAATATTTGGGGTCATTTAAGCTGATACAAGACTAATTTTTTTTTTTATCATATACACTCTTTCAGAAGCTCTTGCTTAATTTTAGGGCCACTTATAAAGTTATAAATTGTTCACAGTGGTGGTACAAGACATCTGAAGAGTTTCAGGCTGTTAAAAGTTAGCTGACTATAAGTTCTTACACAAAAATGGTTATGGATGCACTGCCTGATGCCTGGAAAACTGCTCTATGATAGCTTTGTTAAACATTTTGGCCTAAAATGTATTTTTAATTAGAATGCTTTATAATGAAAATTGCTGTTTAACACCAAACTCCTCAGGAAGACTAAAAAACTGTTTTTTTTTCTTCCTTTAATGTAGTGGCAGCAGTAACAGATTTAATTAAATGTTTTAATTCAAAAGAACTGATTACCTGAACTAAGTATTGGAGGGCAACTGTAAAAACTGGACTTCCTCGAGGGGAAGGCTGGTTAAGCTGTTCACATCTCGTCACAACGTATTGTTTATTCACTTATTTGTACTTGTTCTATTGTTATAGTTATTTTAACAAATAAATGCTTGCTACCCAGATAAATAGCAGAGTGGTGTGTGATCCAACTGTTGTAATGGATCAAACATAAGAATATATTGTATGCATACACATACACCCACACACACACACACACACACACACACAAATATGTATACCTACAGATGTATAGGGAATATTCTGCCAAAGCACACCATCATAAATGTGAATGTGAAACATTGTATAGCATTGTACTAACTGTTATAATGGATTAAAAATAAGTATATTTCATGTATTGCACACACACACTCTCTCTCTCACACACACCCACACACACAGACACACACTCACACACAGACACACACACATTTACATACATAAGTAATTATTCTGCCCAAGCACACAGTTATGAATGTGAAATATTCTTATGTTTAATGTAAAACACACATTCATACTGTTGAAAATGTTGAAAATGCTGCAATAAAACATCTAATCTCAGCACCACACTGCTGGGTTTTGATATTCCATCCATTTGTATACTGTGTACTCTGTGCCAGTATTCAGTATAAAAAGAAAGACTAATCTATTTGTTAAACTATTAACTCTTGATATTTATGTATTTATTTATTTTAAAGTGACATAACAGAAGCTATATGTCCCCTTAAAAATATTCATTTGCACTGTTAGCTTGGTTTAAGTGTAGTAATTGCACACCTGTTGTGAGTGCAGCTCTGTTAGTGTAACGTAGTTCGCTTAATAAAGTAAGATAAAATCTCATTATTCACTCATTATTAACATCATCAAGAATTTTTAAAGAGAAAAACCGACTGAGAGAAGAGTCATTTTCTCTGCCGGGTAGATAAGCTTCAGTGTCGTCGTTTATCGTGTGCAGGTGCATGTAAAAGTTTGAACACTCCACACATTTGGCTGATTTTAAGAGCGACAAAAGAATCTAAATGTGAAATTCATCTACAGATCTTAGTTAAAAACCTTCAGCTCTTCCAAGGTTTTGAGCCAGGCTTTAGAGGAAGTTCTAGAAGAACCTTCTTTATTCCATCTTTAAAGAAACTCAACATAAAGGCTATGTGTTATATTGATACTGTCTTAGAACTGTACATCCAAGCCTTCATTTTTCAGAGCAGCTCGCTTTAGTATAAGGAGCTGCTGGAGGGCAGGGGTTGGGATATGAGGAGGGCAGCTAGTAGTGTGTGTGTGAAGGAAAGCCAGAAGGAGGAACCCCCCAGCCCACCCCTCTGACCACCCCACAGTAAAGGTCTTTGAACTGGGGGCGTGAGAAGGGCCAGTGGGCTTTGGATCTATGCGGAGAGAACGATCGGCAGCCTCCTAATCCCATCAAGCTCACGGCATGCACACGAGCAAACACACCGAGCTGAACGTGCTCCCTCATCCTCACACTCCCTGGGGTACCTGCCGCCCATCCAGGTGGGCAAACACTCCCGAGCACTCCATAACGGGCCCTTTTCCTCCCAGGATGTACAAGGTGTTGCTAATCACTCATCACTGATTGGCTCACAGCTAAGGGTGTAAAAATCCACTGATCCATCGATCTGAAGGCGACACTTCAACCGGATTCATGTCCCGTGTTAGAATGTTAGAATCGATTACAATCAAGATGTAGTCGTATTGCAAAATGACAAATACATCAAGGTTTCATTTACACAGAACACACTGTAGTGTAGATCCATTTCATTTCTGTTTGGTGCATTTGAACATATTGGAGAAACAGCCTAAAATTAACAATAGGCAACAACTTCTGCACGCTTTTGCCAGATTTTACGGGAGGTTTTTTTTACCCAATTTGTTTTAATTCAGGATGTGCACTTATCTTCACATAGAAAAATCAACTAAACTTTTAATTTGACTAGGGGCATGGTTTTGTTCACCAGAACAGAATTCAACAGGATACTTTTTTGGTACTAATCCTTTAACATACACATACACATATATATATGTGTGTATGTGTATGTTAAAGGATTAGTACCAAAAAAGTATATATAATATATTAGGGGTGTATGTATATATAATATATTAGGGGTGTATGTATAAATATTAGGGGTGTCAAATTAACACGTTAATTTCGAACAATTAATAACAGAAAAAATAACGTGTTAAAAAAACCAACACTGATTAATCGCACCACATGACTTTAACACGGTTCCGTCGAAACATGCTCCCCATCCAGATGTGCTACAGTGCCCTTCTGCGCATGTGCAGTTCCACAGTCTTGGGATTCAGTGCCACAAACATAAATCTGTGCTACCTTGGGACACTGACAGCTGTATAAACTTCAAGGGAGCATTTTTCCACAGGGTAGCATGAATAATCAGAACACGCTGCTTCACGGTAGCATTTCTCAGTGTTAGAACCAAACTGTATAAACGGGCTCTATCACTTCTAAAGATCGATCGATCTATCTATCTATCTATCTATCTATCTATCTATCTATCTATCTATCTATCTAGGCTCTTCTCGTTTAAATAAAATATATATTTCTTATGCATATTATTTGCCTATTTCTAATCATTATCAGTGATAAACTGACTGTATAAACTATAAAAGCTTCAAGGTAGCATTTTTTCGACAGGGTGGTATGAATCGATAGACTGCTTATAAAATATGTTTTTTTAAATATGATATGTTATAAATTATAAATTATGTTATAAATTGACTATAAACTGAATGGTATAAGCTTCAAGGTAGCATTTTTCGACAAGGCAGCATAATTCATCAGAACACCCGTGCTTCTGTCTTAAACTGCAGCTTATAGATGGACTTAGTTCTTGTTCTTGCTGAAGCATTTTTTCCCTCGGCATTTAAGGTCATATTTTTTGATTGCTGTGACCATTACTGTACATGAACAGTGCAGAAACTGTTATTTAAAAAAAAAAAGTCTGTAATGTTGATTATTCATACACGCATATGCCAAAATTCTTTTGAATAAAAAAAATGCGATTAAATGTGATTAATTTAGATTAATTAATCAGAGAGCTTGTGATTACTTAGATTAATTTCTTTAATTGCGTGACACCACTAGTAAATATATTGTCTTTTCACAAATCCCAGGAACAGTAAATTCAAAACAGGCTGCTTGTGCACCTTGGTTTCTATACGTGGGTCATGTGGACTGCCATGATTTGAAATTTTAACCATGAATTTTAGCCATTACATCAAACTCACAAAATTTCAAGAATGTGAAAAAACATCACTTTTTCATGATGTGGGCCCTTTAAGAACTATAAATGGATTTTCTACAACATTGCTCTACCCTTTAAGCCCTTTTATTTTTAAGAGTGTGTGAGTTTCCTTTTAGGTTCCCTATGGAGGATATGTGACATGTTTCAGCCTTTCTCATGATACTTTCTCATAAAAGAAGAAAAAGACCTGTTAGGAACTGCTGCGTTTTGGACCTTCAGCAGCACACATCAGAGATTAGCTTGTTTTATGTTTCAGCTCATTTTGGCCATGACATTTTACAGGCTGCCATAAAGAGCACTCATCGTCTACTAAAATTCAGGCCGTTAATCGGACCACCATGCTTGACGTCAGGCTGGTGAAGTCATGAACACTGTGGCAGCTTCTGCTGAACAAGTGACCGAACCGAAAGTTTCTACTCCCTTTATGTCTGTTCTTGTCTATCTCTGATCATGGATCATTTTTGTGTCTCTGTAAGTGTGTGTGTGTATGTGTGTGTTGTGTGAGTGAGATAGAGACAGAGAGGAGATAGACCCCCCAGAGTGAGTTTAGCTGCTTTGCCCATTACCCCTGACCCCATGTGGATGGGTACAATAGCAGCAGGCTGTATGTGGCGTCTGGTCTTTTGTTAGAGAGGGAGTCAGCGAGGCTGGGCCTGAGCGGGGCCTGAGTCCGCCAGAGAGAGCCGTGGGAGCGAAGCTATGAAGGAAAAGGAGCCTGCAGCGCCACTCAGCTCCAACTGATCTGTTTGCTTTTCCTGATGGGATTACAGCACACAGTCATTTAGATGCTGATAAGGTCACATTTGAGGAAGTAAGGAATTAGCTGCGCCATTCGGTAACTGGAGTACACTGCGTGTGTATAGGATCTGGGTTATGCAGAGCAAATATTATATATATATATATATATAATATTTAGTTATTACATGAGTTACTGATGAGGACACAGCTGAGCTATGATTGATGAGGACACAGCTGAGCTCTATCTGCAAATAACTAGGATTTTTTTTTTATTATTCACCCTTTTTGGATAAAGGACCCCCTTAATTCAAGTACCATTAATCCGACTGTGTATATAAAAATATAAATCAAAAGATACAACAAAGATGTGTTATGTCCCATAGACATTACAGGTACTCACAATTGTAAAATGACTAATGGTCAAAACAACCAAGTCCAGAATTAGTGTGACAGTACCAAGTACCTGTGAAGCATTAAGTGTCTTTGCACTTCAAATTGCTGAAGTATGGAGTCGAACAAACCCTCCGTCCTTACTCGGAGACATTCATTATGAGCTCCATAACTCTCCAGAACACGGAGCACAGACACAGTTCGCACCTGAGCAGCTAATATCCCCTGTGATTTATGACGGACACTCACCGTCCGTTCCAAATAAAGTCACAACACGTTTGCAGTCAGTGGTAACTGAATGGGTAACGTTGTACGACTTTTCCAAATCAAATCAGAAAACTGGACATCAGCGTTTTCCTTAAAGGAGCCAAGTATGCTAGCATGGCCTATAATGAATGGGATCTAATAGGGACTAGGAGTGGCCAATATGACGACCTGTCATTGATATCACTGTAAATTAAATCATGATAAACATCTGTCCTAAGTTTTCACTCTATTGCTGAGAGACTGCATGTTCCTAACAATGTTGGCAGTTCAGCAGAGCTTCATTGGTCCTACTTAATTGGATGTATGGTTGCACAGAAAAATAAATACAGGTTTATGCAATCAAATTAATTTTGTTAATATTATTAGTAGAAATAAGTTAACAGGGAATAAACTTCAAGATGACATGTTTTCGCAAATTTTAGTTCACAGTTTTTATCTCTTTACTAAGAATAACACATTACAGAAAAGTAAAATTGTGTCATAACTTCTGCACAGGCCACATTTTATGTTCTTTTGCCGCAGCATGTTATTTTAATTCAATAAACAGTGCATTCAAATGTGTTCGCCGTAGAGGATTCGTGCTCATTTTCACTCCGAAAATCGTGTAAAAACATGTAAGCTAGTCCAAACTTGTGCATTGTCAAAATGCCTTTAGGTATTTTTAGAATCAGATAACTTTTTTGATTCTTGAACTGAAATTGCTTATGTAATGACAGCAAAGGCACCTAGAGATAAGAATGATATATATAATCTACATAAATGCAATAAAAAAAACAGTATAAAAACCCTTAGTATGAAATACACTATGTCATATACATAAATGCTGGGTATAAATACTATTGATAAGTAACTCACATTTAAGTATATTACGAATTACACAAATTTGATGATATCGTCCAGCCCTAGCAGCCTCAAGCTATCCTGATATCACACAGTGGCACAGTGCTAATTGGTGGCTTTAAGGTTTCAATCACTGATAGCTATATTAGCATTCTGGGCTGAACTGGTCCTTTAACCAGGCTGTGTGAGTACACGATGGGATGAGGTACATTTGGGCCTTGGCCTCAGATGTACAGCTGCAGCGTCCTTTTCAGCGTTTGGTGACACCTCCACTGGTCCCTCCTGCTCTCTCTGTTCAAACTGCCCCCTCCAGTGTTTATAACAGAGGAAAGCCTGCCAAACACATCTGTACAAATGAGGAAGAGATTAAAGCTTTTAATGGGCCTGGCCTTCCAAGATCTGAACTAAATCAGTGATATAACGTATATGCCCACTCCTGGAACAAATAAAGCTCAACAGGCCAGTTGTGCAGGTGCTTTGAACCTTGAAAGCTTTGAAGCAGGTTCTGTAAACACTCACACTTTGAAAATTGCACCTGTATCTTTTATTTATTCATTTATTTATTCCATTTTCTCCATCTGGTTGTACCTACACTCTCCATACTAACCATCTCAAATGTAGGTGATCGGGTTTGCTTTTTTAGTTTGAGAATTGCAGCTATGAGGCTAAATTAGCTCGCAAGTAATGGAAACTTCAGCAATTAGCATGGTGCTACCCGCATGCCAAAGTCATCACACTCACCTCGAACCCTGTTATAAAATAGTCTCTAATAGGTCTGGTTATGCAGATCTCAGGCAGAGCTCATTCCTGGTTCAAATCTTAATTCTCTGGGTGTTCATTCAAGGTATTATGGTTGAGTTGAACATCTCCAACCCATCAGGTGCCCACCGGAGTCCCCTAAGGCTCAGTGCTGGGGCCCCTACTCTTTAAAATTTACACCACCTCCTTGGGCTCACTGGCTACCCATGGCTGCCTGAATTAAGTTCAAGTCTCTAACTTTTGCCTACAGAGTGAGATCTGGGTCTGCACACAGCTACCTTAACCCTATCATTCAGCCTTATGTTCCTATTCACTCTCTCCTTAACTGAACATCGTGTGGCTCTGCCATCCCTACACACAAGGTAAACCCAGTCCAGACTTTTCTCTTCCATGGTTCCCCACTGGTGGAATGAGCTGCCAAAGCTGACCAGATCAGCAGAATCCCTCTCTAGCTTCAAAAACCTCCTGAAGACTCATCTGTTCAGAGAGCATCTCTTCTCTTATCTTCTTGCACTATGTTTACATATAGATTTTAGTACTTAATACTCTACTCTGGTTCTCACACTGTCCTGAAACTTGAATGTGTCCTCATATTATATGTCGCTTCAGAGCTCAAACGTATCTTGGCTGATCAACTATATTTGGGATAAGAGGGAAACTGAACAGGGAAAACATCAGTTCCACTTATTGCTTTAAGTTAAATTTGATAATAGGTCATAATTCTACATGTGACTATTGTGTTTGCTCATCTCTGTACTGTAAATGAGCAAGAATTACAAATCCGGAGTTGCTGGAAGAGTATGAGTCACCCCAAGCTCAGCTTCGAGTTTGGTATCATGATTCATGATACATTTGAGTGTCAGGGCCTTGTAGAGCTGTTCTCATCTCCTGCCTCAGCGACTGCATTACACTGGTCTGACCTCACCGGGGCTTTTAAGAGCGACTGTGATCACGAATGTATGATCCAGTTACTATTAAATCTTTCAAACCTGTATTTAATTTTACATAGTCTGCAGACTTGAATATTTTATTTATTTCAAAGCACTGCTCCAAAATAAGGAAAAAAGGAAAAATACAGGTAACTCCAGCAGTTTGGACAAAGCTGGTTAGATGATTAAAGGTGCATGTGCGCCCTCTGCTGGACAGTTTTTTAAAACGCCAGACCGACTGTGTTCAGCTTCGTTCTCTGAACAGGAATTAGCATTTGCATCACGGTATCTTAGTTACACTTTTTGGGTCCTCCTTTTGAGCAGCTCCCTCTTGATTTCTGTGAAGTTTTCTTTTTCATGCTCAAGACTCATTCATCCATCCACACTCGTGTGTAACTTTTATCTAACTAGGGTGGTTAGACTGGGATTTCAAAAATATTTTCTAGATGAGCCCTAGCCAAGAAGGCACCATAAATTATTACTAGGGGTGTGCCGATTGTCGAGTCAACCATACATCCAGACTTCCATAATGCACAAATCATGCAATGTATGGGTGTAGAAACTCAAGTTTTATAACCTACATAACACACTATAGAGGACGGTAGAGAGCCATTTTGGATTCAAAGTGCATCCAGACAAATTAATTATTAACAGCTAAGTAGGTAAGGTAAAGGAAAAAGACAGTATTGGTTTCGGTATTGACTGATCCCCGAGGCTGTGATATCAGTATCGGTACTGGACATGAATCAGCAGTACTGTGCCACCCCTAATTATTAAACATACAATAAATAATAAAACGATCTTAAAAACCTGAAGGTCACTGAAGGTCAGTTTATATTAACTGTAAAGATAATGATATTGTTAACTGAGAAAGTAATATATAGATACATACATAAACTATATGGACAAAGGTATTGGGACGCCTGACAAATACACCTGCAGGGAATATGGAGTTGGTCCCCCTTTGCAGCTATAACAGGTTCCACTCCTCCCGGAAGGCTTTCCGCAAGATTTTGGAGTTTCTGTGGGAATTTGTGGCCATTCATTCTGTAGAGCATTTCTGAGGTCAGGCACTGATGTTGGATGAGAAGGCCTGGCTCACAATCTCCGTTCCAGTTCATCCCAAAGGTGCTGGATGGGGTTGAGACAAGTTCTTCCACACTGAACTCATCCAGCCATGTCTTTATGGACTCTGCTTTGTGCACTCGGACACAGTCATGTTATCCATTTTAGGCCACTCTTAAACTAACTTTATGCCCAGGTTGAACACAACATTCTACTCTCATGTTCCAGGGTGGCGATGAGAGGTTTGCGTGACTGACCAGCAAAATCACAATCTATTTCCCAAACTATTTCTCAAATACAGGAAAAAACACATATGAACAAATGGGCATTCTGCAATTTAAGCAATGGAGCTCTTAATAATAGGAAAAGGATGTTGGGTTTGACTAATGTTTTTTCTCATAAGTTTATACTGTGGCGTTGAAAGTTTAGGGTTCTGTGATCCTGCACATGTCTAGGCCCACTTTCAGCACTCCAGTAGCACACAGCCATACATCTGTATGGTTAGGAATTAGAGATTAGGAGTTAGTGTTTACAGTTCAGGGTTTAAGGGGATAGGATTACGCCCAGTGTGGCCGTAGTGATATTTGTGCTACTGTGCTACTGGGACTGTAAACAAACTACAAACACCGGAAACAATCTCAACACAAAGCCACATGGAAATGGATCAGGCAGATATTCACTGATAATACTGTGATCAGCACTGAGAACATTCTTGGTTTTTTATTTGATGAAATAGTACAATTCCTGAGAATTCCTCGCCACTCCAGCCTCAATGTAGTGAAATTCAGCAGAGTTGCTTATGAATGCATGAAAACAATCCATCTGTGAGAATAAATTTATTCATGTGCACCATACCTCTCAGTATAATGAGAAAACTCCACGATACACTATTAATTTTACCCCTTAAAATAACTTTAGTTTTTACCTTAATTTCCCACACAGATTAAGGCTATTTAAGGGTTATAGGTACTGAATTTCCCCTCACTTTTGCAAATATGTCCCTTAAATAATACAACCTTCTCAATTTTAAGACTAAGGGGTTTCACACTCATGCCTTTCAGGGATAAATTAAGGCAGGGTTAAGCACATTTTAAGTACATTGTATTTTGTAATGATACAAGAACACACTGTGCTTTAGTGGGGGGTTTCAAATAAAGTAAAACATCTTACATTAAACAATATTCACCAAAAGACTCAATAATAACAACACAAACCTTCACAAATGCACTACAAACTGGACATTGGAGTAATATGCTTATTTGCACACCCCAGTCGCAAGGTTACTGAACATATCTACCTCATCATAAATTACATCTTACATCAATGTAAGATGTAATTTAGCTAGCAGTAACTTGGTTAAAAGCAGTTGTTGATTTTAATAGCTTTACGGGTATTAAGAACAGTTGTGGACTACTTTATAGCACTGATGTACATCGCTCTGGATAAGAGCGTCTGCTAAATGCCACAAACGTAAACATAAACGTAAGCGTAAATGTAACATACCTCATGTTATATTTGCACATTTTACAATTTGCACTTGTCTTTGTCTTGTCTACAATATAATGAAAATAACCTGAACCTACCACCTGCACAACATCTGTAATTGCACATGACCACTTTGTATTGTCTCTTGTCCTGTCTTGGTTTATTGTATATAGATTTAGCTAGTATTAGTACCTTTTTTTAGTTTAAATTTAGTTAGTTATTATTTATTTGTGATTTCTAGTTCTATATCTCTCATAGGTATATTTTTAAATTCTTATAAACGCACCATGGGGGGCTTGGCGTATACTGTATACTGTATATTGTTGTATTTACAATAAAAATCTTGTACATTACTTACATTAATACAAGAGTACACTTTTAGTATTCAGTCTTTCATTCATTTAAAATAATGTTTTGACATTTACACATGCACTACACATGGCAGGTACTCGCAATTGCTCTAAAACGAAACCTATTACACTTTGTAAATTCTGTTAGCACACAACATTTTCCACTACTCTCCTCTCTGTATTTAGAGGGTGCAGTGTAGGTCCTGGTCACCAGGGGGCCCACGAGCCTGACTGCTAATGGAATAACCGTAAATTAAAGTTGTGTGCCGTCTTTAAAACAAGCTAAAACTACAAAACTACACACAGAAGAAAGCTAAAACAGCTCCTTACTGACACTAATATTTTTCTGATCTATTTTTTATGTCCTTTGTTCTACGAGTATACACTACATTCAGTAAGTTAACCAGGTCATCATATAGCTAACGTGCTAACAGGCTCCTGTATTCAGAGGCAGTTTTAGGTTCAAGTTCAAGTGTTCAAAGCCTAAAAGCAAAATATACACATTTTTAAAGATTATTCATAAAAACTGTAGCACCTCTAGTTAAAGATTAACCAAACTATGATCGTTTGTTAACACCATACATAAAACTGTTTGCTGTTGGTTTACACTCACCAACTGTCCTCCCCGAAGTTCAACAAAAGCAACCCTAAAAAAGTCCAGAATTAAGTAAATCTAAATTTAAATAAGTTACTTTAGGGCTCCTGACATGAGTTTCTTCTCTAAGGTCAGTTATTTTGGTTGGGCTAGCTTAATAACGTGCCAGTTTGGTTTCCCTTTACCTTGCTTCATTGTTATGCAGTGTCTCGACACAGTGTAAGGGCATGAGGTGTCATGCTGTATTGGGCTTTTCTTTCAAACTGAACACAAAAATGAAGAGCAACACATACTGGGAATTGATAGTGTTATGCATTTGCATATCGGCGCATAACAATTTCAATCTCACCAGCCAAAGACGCAACTGAATGCCACGTGTGAATGGAAGTGGTTAAAAACAGGCTGTAATCTAGATTAGCTGCATGCAGCAACCAGGTTTATCTGGGGTCTGAGATTCTAGCTAAGGAAAAGAACACCAAAACAGACAGAGGAGACTGTAGGCAACTGAGAAAAAAGTACGGTTTTTCATGTTAGGGTTTATGAGATTAAATTGCAAAAGTAATGTAAAGTAAAGTGGCCCCTTATAGTCATGTGTGAACACACCACAGCACAGCACACAGTGTGAACAGTGTGAAATTCTTTCTCTATATTTAACCCAATCACAAAGTAAAGGAGTGGGCAGCCAGCTACGCAACACCTAGGGAGCAGTCTGTGGAGACGGTATTTTGCTCAGTGGTGCCCCTAGCAGTCCTGGGATTCGAACACACAACCTTCCAATCGCAACTCCCTAACCACCAGGCGACAGGCTTTTAAGATTACTATTCAATTTTTATTTGGATTCTGCAGCCTACAATTTGAATGTAAATGTTGCAAAAACGCTCAAGAAAGGTTTGGCCAATTAATCGAAGTAAAAAATGGTTGGAAACAAGCATTCTTTGCACAAGAAAGACAGAGTTTATCTGCACTTAGAGAGTGTGGCCCAGTGCTTTGGGTAGGCTGGGGTAATTTTGAATTGAATGTTCCATTGCGATGAACTGCAAGCTCTGAATGCCCAGAGCTTCCTTCCACGTAGGAGACAGTTCACCAGCTCACTGAAGTGTGTAGATGCAGGCACAGCTCCACAAAAGAACAGTTGATCTGTGCGTTAAAACCATTTTTCTTGCTCGCTACGCCCGGCTCACAGCAAACAGCTGCACTGATTGGGTTATTTATTTCCCCCCGCCTCCCCTTTCTTCATTCGCACGCGCTCTCCCTCATTTCTTTCGTGTCATCTTCCCTCCATCAGCAGTATGGCTCTATTCTCAACACTTCCTTTCAGCCTCTCCAAACCATGACAAACCACTGCATTAGCAGGCTAATTGGGGGAGATTGGGGGAGAGAAAGAGAGGCCTTATGAGCTGTCTGGGCCGCGTTTTCTAAACGAAAGCGCCTGTAATTTTCATGGGAGGTAATTGAATTGCCTGCGGAGAGCGAGCTGCACTGAGTAGGAGTGAAATGGGGGAAAGGAGAGAGAGAGCAGGCTGTGTACTAGAGACCCACTCACCACAATAATGCTTGAAAAGCTTCCCTCAGCGTCGAAATGCCAAAGGGTTCCCTTCCATTGTCTTTCAGTCGCTCTACTTTCCTCAGTTCTGCGAACCTCTTCAGCCCCTTTTGAACCCTCTGATTCCGCTCAGAGTGCTTCTTGTGGCTGACTGAGGCTTAAATGCACTTTTTATAACAACGGCACCAACGTCATCACATTAGTGACACACACTCGAAGGTAAAAGTGTGGAAAAAAGCTGTGATGCTGGTTTAAGACTCGGACATCCTCTGTCTAGTGTGTGACCACTCTTTCGGGAAGATATGGTGGGGGGTTTCCAGACCATCACCGAGAGAAACGTCCTAAGTCTTAGTATGAGTATGAATAATGAATTAGGCCAGCATTTAGGACAGTGTATTCAGTATTGCGCCTTCATTGCTTTTTCAGTGTATTTTGCCCAACTCTGATTCTTCAGGTGAAGCACCACTCTTGCACTCTTCCACATATACAGGCCTTCTCGTCCAACATCAGGGCCTGACCTCGTAAACGCTCTACAGAATGAATGGGCACAAATTTCCACAGAAACACTTTGTGGAAAGTCTGTGTAAATCAAGAAAACACCATAATAACGTAGAAAATTGTGTTCACTGTGATGTAATGGGCCAGGCAATAATTACCAGTTTCCAGCCAATCAGACCACACCACCAGCAGGAGGCAGAGAAGAGGGAGGGGCCACCTCGAAGAATTTTCAAATGAAAATGTCAATCATATTAGTTTTAATGAGTAAATTAGTGAGAGTAGCTCATAGTCACGATGGAAAAATCCTGATGTTTTTAGCCATGACGGGTGAGACACAGCTCATGATTAGAGGCTTAAATCAGAAAATCAGGCAAAGAAAAGGAGGAGGGGAGAGGCAACATGTAAAATAAAATTTAATAAATCACTGATAAATCACTGATTAATTATCATCACAATAATCATCATAGATAGCAGCTTTGTTCTCATAATCAATTGGAACCTCTTCCGAAATAGTGGAATCATTACTAACTAAAGTTGACACTCTTCCAAATCCAC
>JBBPCY010131110.1:0-16629 GCA_037974405.1 Brachyalestes nurse | reverse complement strand
TTATACTTTTCCTCATTAAATAAGATTTGATTCAGGTGATCACTAATCAGTACCTCATAAAGCAGAATGAGGTGCTTCTGTTGGAATTTAACAGGCACTGGAATGGAATGGTTGTCATACTCATAAAGATGCTGATTTAAAAATAAATCGCAGTGGTCTCTTATTTTTTCCCCATAGCTGTATTTCTTATTTGTAAAGATGTAGAGTTATCATCTGACTTTTTAATACTTTCTTATTACATTTAGTTATGTATTAATCAAGACTGAAATAACAAAAAAGTCTGTTTGTGGTAGTTTCATATTTATTGACACAAAACATTTTAACACAGAGACAAACACCCAACAGAAATTCCAATTGAAATATCACTCTCTTTCTTAGCCTGATGCAAGCTATTTCAGAATTGACCTTCCCAACAGTGGAATTATTATCCTGAACAAACCACTGGACTTTGAAACTAAAACTGAGCTTCAGGTGGTCATATATGCTGTGGTAAGTTGTGGATATTATTAAAAAAAACGAATTGTTTGTCTTTGGATCTTGGAACTAAATACATAATATGTATTTACATTTATAATATGTCTAATTCAACCCAAAACGCACAATCAATGTTCTTGCTTATAGTTTTTCTTTGATTCTAAACATTAAGGAAATGAACACAGTTGAGAAGTACAACACGACAGCAACAGTAAGAATAAACGTGATGGATGGAGACGACCAATATCCTCATTTTCTGCCTTGCTCTCCAGTTTCAGAGCACACCATCTGCACCAATCCTCTGTACACTGCTAACATCTCAGAGGACGAGGAGGTAACGTTTACAAGCATAATGTTTAGCAGATGCTATAATGTACCCTAAGTACCTCATGCACTACGTGACCGAAAGTGCATGGACACTGAACATCACATTCTGTATGTACTTGTTGAAAATCTGAATCCAAATTCAGGGCATTAATGTGAAGTTAGTCACGTTTTAATGTGTTAGCCTCCCTTTGCTGTAGCAACAGCTTCCACTCTTTTGGGACGTCTTTACATGGCTTTGCAGATTTAATTTAATTTAGCCTCAAGAGCATTAGTGAGGTTGGCCACTGATACTGGGCAGTAAGGCCAGGCTAGCTGGTGGCATTCCAGTTGATCCTAGTTGTCAGGGCTGAGGTCTGTGACGGTGGATGGCCACTAGGGGCCACCCTTGTTTAAGTTTGTATCTGAGTTTGTACTTTTATTTTGAAGGGGTTCTGTTTAACACTTATTAGTTACAGCTGGGGGTTGTTAAGGTCCTTGAGTTTGGTTATTTAAGGGGTTACACAGTATGTTCTGGTGTGAGTTGACTGTTGAATTTACTTTGAGAGTATCTTGTCTTGAGAGTATCTGGATAGGTTTGGTTCAGCTATAGTATTGGAGAAGGCTCTCATGCCTAATTTATGTTTTGTTTTGACAAATAAAGAAAACTAAAGAAAATGAATGTCAGCCTGAGTGCCTGCCTTCATTTGGAAGAGTGGGGGCGTCCTGACACTAGTGGTGCTGAATGAGGTAGAGGTCAGTTCTCTGTGCAGTCTAGTTTTCACATTTGGCAAACAATTTCATGAGGGGTCTCACACTAGCCACAAAGCTTAATTCTGAGTTAAGATATTCCTTCACTGGAACAAAGGGTTTTTGAATTCAGAATTTCTCTTCCACCAGAGTTTTTGAATTCAGAATAAATGCAGGCGGCGTTCCTCTGGACTCCACTAAAGTCTGTATTTGTCATAATGCCAGAGGATTAAGTGTTTTTGATCACTCTAGAGAATGCCATTCTAATGCTCAGAGCCCAGGGACAGTATGGTTTACATCACTCTAGCTGACATTTGGCATTGCCCACAGTGATCTTAGGCTGGGATTGCTTGGTAAGGGAAAACCCAATCGATCACGCTCCAGACTAACAGTTCTTCTGCTGGCTGTGCTTCCCACTTTGTAACTTGATAGTAGGTGCTGTAACTGTTCTGTTTTGTGAGTGAGCTCTCTTTGCGCCTTGGCCTTTCCACTTCCACAATAACGGTCAATAAATTGACCAGGGCTGCTGCTCTAGCAAGGCAGAAAATTACTCTGAACTATGTTTGAAGTCATGCTGAAAGTCACTGCACTGTTCATTATGACACACTGTACTGTAAGTGTTGTCTGTGGAGACTGTTTGGGTGTATGCTTGAAAGATGCTTATTTTATGCTGAAACAGCTAAACCGAGCTAAAATAAAAGGCATGTCTTCCTACTCTTTGGTAAAGTGGTGTATGAGGAATAATTGACCCCCAGACAAACACTGTATGAGTGTAAATGGGTGCATTGCTTTTTGAAGAAACAAGCTTTGTGTACTCAAAGGTTAAATAAGCTCACTGACCCCAGGTAGAGAGAAGTAAGGCACCACTGTAAAACAAGGTCTTTATGTTGCAGAACTCAGTCTTGCATTTTTCTCCGGGTCCCATTCATGCTGAGGATGGAGACAAAGATATAATGACACCCTTGACCTACACCATTCTGTCAGGTATGTAATGCTTCATGCTACATGTAGGGCTGCAGGATGTGTCATTTGTTAATCAGTCTATCATACTGGCATTTAGAGTACTATCACAGAAGGCTGGAATATACAAATGAGAATCAAACACAATGTATTTTTACTTCTATGCGTCTTGACCATTCACAGCTACACACCAATCACACATGTTCTTCTGTGTGTGTTTTGGTGAATGTAATCTAACAAAAGTATATGTTTACACAAAATACTGCATGCCATTAAATAACCAAGTCACATTTCTGTCTCACCACTGCATTCTTAATGTTTGTGAGGCTTATGTAAATGTGTGCAATTTGCATCGCTAATATTTTAGCCATATCTTGCAGCTCTAGCTACATTTATTATTCTTGTTTGAATGATACCATGTGTTGATAACGAACAGAATTAATGTTAATGTTTTAATAAATGATTACAGGTGAAGACAATGGCAGATTTGCCATCAACCATGAAACGGGTGAAATTACTCTGAGACGGCGTGTAAGAAGCAGACTGATAACTCCTACGTTCAGACTTCTTATCATGGTAGGGCGGTCATGTCACTTATTCAGTTTCAAATGTGCCAAGTGTTGTGTACATATAGAAGAAGGGCACATCTCAATTGCAACCAATTAATTAGTTCAAATAAGAAATGTTTCAGGCTACTGAAGCACAGCCAGGTATGCAGTGTGTTCCAGCTTACAATTTGTAATGCATTTTCTCACAATGGTTGTCAACAAAGTGGAAAGGGAACTTAATGGTCTTATGTCTTTGTAGACAGACTGACATACTGCATAATGACAGCAAATTAGTCTTTTGGATAAAAACAAAATTGCCAAACTGCAAGGTTTTGTTTTCAAACAATGTTGTAGATCTGCCATATTCAAATGAACAATGAATGCATGCCCATTTGAGTGCAGCTTTTCCAAACAGCAATCCATTTGTTTTTGAACTACTGAAACTTCCTATTCA
This sequence comes from Brachyalestes nurse, assembly GCA_037974405.1. Classification (NCBI taxonomy): domain Eukaryota; kingdom Metazoa; phylum Chordata; class Actinopteri; order Characiformes; family Alestidae; genus Brachyalestes; species Brachyalestes nurse. The sequence goes on along the minus strand of JBBPCY010131110.1, from coordinate 13,140 downwards.
CTCCCCATTCTATGTAGTTCTTATATGAACACTATAGTGCAAAAACCCATTTTGAAAACACTGTTTCTGAACATTAATATCTATATGTATATAGAACAATTTAAACCCATTCCTGATGAATTTACACTGTATTTTAGTTGAGACTGCTTTTTGAATTAAGTACAATATAGACATTTTCATACACTAGCCTTAAAGGCACAGTAAAGCCTGTCTGCTTAATTATGAGGGTGTGGAAATTTGTCCCATATAAAAGAATTATAAATGTCATAAGAGGACCTGGAGTAAACATAAAAAGCAAAAAAAAAAACAACTATGGCATGAGCCCTTAATAAAGCCTTTAAGCCTGGTAGCTTATGCCATATGACTGTACATTTCAGCCTGTTGTTTATGACTAACTTCTGACAGGCTGCCCAGAGGAATGATCCTAAAAAATACACAGTGACCACTGCATTGGTGCGTGTGGTGGCAGAAAACCGCTTTCCTCCTTACTTCAACAAGACCACCTACAAAGGTTTTGTCATTGAGAACTCAAGCCCTGCTACGCTGGTCTCTACTTATGGAAACGAGGTCCTCATAATTCAGGCAACAGACAGAGACTTCAGAGATGTATGGTGATAAATCTTTTCCTTCAGTTACTATTATGTAGCCTATTATGTCACTATGTGGCCACTACTATCTATGTCGTTATTAACATTAATTATTTTGCAACCTTCTCCAGGGAATCAACCCCAAAATTACTTATGCTCTTCACCCACTGGCTTCCAGCACCAAGCTGTATCACATCACTGAGGATGGTATCTTGATCGCAAAGGCTACTCAGCTCAGCGCCTTTGACAGACACATCCTAGAGGTGACTATAAATTTAAAGCACAGGATAGTCTGACTAAAACAAGGAGTCAGCCAAAGCATCTAAAATAGAGGTGCCAAACTAGGTTTCTTCCAGGCCACAACTCTGCAGACTTCAGCAGTCTTCCTCATTACACACACCTACTTCAGACTGTCATATAATTTGCAAGGCCTTTGTGAACTGAAAGCTGTAGCTCAGAAGGAACCCAGTTATACTAGCCTAATCTAGATCTGTCTACCTAGAACCTGTCTACACACTGCAGTGTGTTCAGAGTGCTTGAACAGAATACAATTTGCATACATACTCCTGTAAGGGTACATGTTTCATATAGTACAGTGACTCCTGTTGTTTTTGTAGGTAGTAGCAACAGACCAAGAGTCAGGCGATGTAGCAAATGCCACAGTGGATATCGAAGTTCTTCAGAAAGGACAAGCAGGTAAACACACTGACAAGAGTTCCAAGATGAACATTTCTAATCCTTTAAACACTGTCACAAGGAGAAAACATGGCAGTTAATATGGCAGGTTAAATTTGCTGTTTTGGTTTAGTAGTTTAACAGTGTATACAGTTTCTGGTAAAATGGATATTAGGTTAGTTGGAATAAGCTGGTATGATGCTTTTAGGGTGGATCAGGAAGGCTCAGGGATACGAAACCTGTTTCTGTACCATCTTTCGTCTGTGGCACTTGGCACAGTGGTCTCTTCCTCCAGAGCGGACAACCCTGGGGTTCAGTCTGGAGGCAAACTCGTGCCCTACTATTCCTCTGGATGTCTCTCTTTCTGCCTTGGATGTGAACTGCAATGAGCATCAATCTTAACTTCTTCTTAAACACAGCACAGCGTATTTCAGTCCTCTGTGACATTTACATAGGACAAGGCATCAAATCCACTGGCAGCTTACAGACTAAATTTAACCTGCAAAAACAATACTGGTATGTGCCAATTTGTATTTTGCTGAAATCAATAGTGTTGTAAAGATCTCATTTGTTTTAATGAATTCATAGAACTACACTTGGGAAAAGATAACTTGTCCTATGCCTTGTTTTGAACTGATTCACTGATCAAATCATCACTATATTATCATTAGCAGCTGTTTTGAAATATGTTTTTAAATTTAGCTCTTTTACCTCAATACTTTGAACAGTCACAAGAGTCCACCTATGATGCTCTTTTAAACAGTTTTTGAAGAAAACTCCCCAAATGCTGATTGTCCCAAAGAAAAAAAAACTCAAGCCTTTAATCAGTTTCAAGATTGTAGATGAACTTTGATTGTCACACATTTTTCTTCTCTGAAATGCTCCAATAGTTCCAAGAAGCCCATTTGGAGAGGAACGGCTATTTGGGGACGTGAACGTGGGCATAGCTGGAGGCCTGGCCTCTGTGTTGCTGCTGCTGGCATTGGCTGCACTCTGTCTGCTGCTCCGATTGCTCAGGAGGTGGAGACACAGGAGACAGGACCCCTTAGAGAGGGGCTCTGTGGCACTGGGAAAGCACCCCAATGTGGTAAGAAGTTCATTAGTATGCTTTAGCTTGTAGCTTCTCTTTTATGGTGTGAGTAGTACCATCATCAGTGGCTTCTCTGCGCTGAGGTAGGTCATAATGCTTTGAATTCTAGGTTTATTATTTAGTAAATGCAATTGCTAAATTAAACTAATAGGGCTACACCTACAAGTTCAAAGGCTTTAAGGGGTTAAATATATACTTACTGGGCTGGGTAACTTCACAATATGATACATATTGTAACAGAGATGTACAAACATGTACAAACAGTTGGTCAATGAAAAAATTAATTTTGAAATATTGAATAAATAAATTAGGCAAACAAGAAGTCTAACAACAAATCTTACATTTTTATTTTATATTTAAATTTTAAATGATGTTACAAAATACAGTGATGCTGAATAAGCAATAAGGGTGGCAGGAGAGCGTTCTTTATGTTGGAAGTTAAGTCCTTTCCTGAGATAATGGTACAGTAGAACATTGTTAGAGAATAGCAAAGGTCTGGATGTAAAAAGAATAGCAAATGTAAAACCCAGTGATAAAGAGTGACAAATACCAAATCCAAGTAGGCTTTTATAAGCACTAAGTTTAACTGTATGATAAAAGAGAAATGATAATGAAGCACAGGTCGAGCCGTAACCCCCAGGCTCCGCGGCTCAGGTCAGCTTATTAGAAAATTTCACTGGGGGAAGTCAGGGTGGGTCAAAAAGTGACAGAGCAGCATTCCAACTAGATTATAAATAACTTACACTGCAGGTTGGGTCGGCTTCAGGTCGTTGATTAACAAATATTTTTTGCGAGTCGGGTGGATGGGTTGTCTCTCATAACGGATCAGACAGAAGCAGGTCATAAAAAAACATGACCTGTGCATCACTAATGCACAGAATGACAGGACTTTCTGTGACTCAGCCAGACAACCCTCTGCCCTTGTCACCCTGTCCTCATCTATCCCTCATTAATGCCACTCATGTAGAGCTTAAAGTGGTTCCAGCAGGTAAGTGTCTGAAATAAACTTGCCTGTTATGTGTACTAGACTGACTCTGTGCTTCGTGAAGGTGAGGCGAGATGATGTGTGATGTCTACTCTATGCAGAGACCATCTATAACAAATATCTCAAAGTAACAAATTTCACCATCGAGGTCTGTGTTGTACAAATGACTCACACATCCTATCACACACATCCATGTGTTTTTGATATCTGTGTCCCATTGTACACTATATGGACAAAAGTTTTGGGGCCTCTTAAGTATTGAATTCAGTTGCCCCCGTTTCTTTCAGCGAAGGGTAATCTTAATGCTTCAGTACAGTAATGCTTCAAGACATTTTGGACGCCATGCTTCCAACTTTGTGGACACAGTTTGGGAAAGAACCTTTTCTACTCCAGCGTGACTGTACCCCAGTGGACAAAGCAGCTCCATTAAGACACAAAAGCTCCACAAATGGTTGGATGAGTTCAGTGTGGAACAACAGGCCCATACAGAACCCCGACCTCAACCCCATCAAGACCTTTTGGATAAACTGGAATGGAAATTTGAGCTTGGCGTTCTCGCCCAACATCAGTGCCTCATAAATGCTCTACAGAATGAATGGGCACAAATTCCCACATAAACACTGCAAATATTGTGGAAAGTGTTCCGAGAAGAGTGGAAGCCAGTATAGCTACAAAGGGGGACCAACTCTATATTACAGTTTATGTATTTGAATGCATTGTCATCAAAGTCCCTGTTAGTGTAATGGTAAGGCGTCCCAAAATTTTTGTCCATATATTGTGCATTTGCTCTGGTGACGTAGTGCTTAGACTGTGTTGTGAGTATTGTGAAACTGTGGCTGTTGTGAAACTGTGGCCATAATAAACAGATGGTGTTAAAGGGGCCATATCCCATTTTTTAAAAATTCTTATTTCTTTCATTTCATTACATGAATTTTCACAGTAACATTTTCAGTCACTATTCTAATTTTTGGGCTAGAGAGAGGAAGTCTGACCTGAAACAGTCCTTATTAAATTTGCAGGTGAAACACATCTGTGCATCCCTACTTTAGGACTCAAAAGGCACCTGTTTCACATTTTTACCCCCTGGTGATACTGAGAGTGATTCAAATCATTTAAAAATGTAGTGACTTTTCCATGCCTCTCCAACATTTTGAGTTTTGATTTCGTTATTGTGCACTAGTGGCCAAATCAAAACATATACGTGCATCAAACCTTAATCTTAACAAAATCAAAGTTAGAAACATTGGCATGTATTCAAAACATGTTTACAGTCAAGTAGTGGCAACAAAATCTTATATATATAAACAAGAAATCTTTTTTTCATGATATGGTCCCTTTAAAATGTGCAGTTGAACATACTGCAATAATGCTGCATAATTAACATAAACCTTGGTACGTCTGGATAAGAATGTCTGCATAACACCTTAAATGACTGTGACTGTTTTGTAAGCAGCAGTGGATTTTCATCATCGGATCTGCCAAGTGCAATAAAGAATAGCCTGTTACAAGGTTGTTGGAAGGAGACGCTAAATGCCCTTTCTCCGTGATCAACAGGTCACAATAGGAAGGCCTTTATCCCTTTTAGAGGAGGCTGCCTACAGCAATGAGGCATTCATGGACCACGAAGCCACCAACTTCGGCAGCTTGACTGGAAAATCGGGGCTATACATGAAAAGGGAGGAAATGCCCCCACTGCCGGGCCGGGCGTATGGCAGCAGAAGGGCTGACAGATCCATGGCACTTTCAGACATGCTTCCCATTCTGATGCCTCCAGAGCCCCAGCCTAAAATCAGCTTGTTGTCTGTGACATCAAACGGAACAACGTCAGGAAAGTCTGTCTCTTTTGCAGACGAAAAGGAGAACAAGGTAAAACAGAGCATGATGGGAGACCATCATCAAGCGGATATTCTGATGCCCACCTCACAGCGGGCTGCTTTTACCACTGTATCAGAACTGGCAAGTGCAGCGCATTCTCAGGAGAGACAAGATGCAAACAGAAATGCAGGAAATAGCTGTGAAGCAAAAGTCTCAAGTGGACCAAGAGAGAAATGTACACCAAAAGTGGTAGACATACCAAATCATCGAGCGGACAGTAGTGTGGATGTTCCAATGGCCGCCTCAAAACAGGCCATGTTTTCCACCCCGGCAGGGAGCGCTCAGGAAAGACAAGAAACGGAGAAAGCAGAAGCCGATTGTGTGGCAAAAGCCTTATCAGGACAAAAATCTTTGCGCAGACTTGATAATGATGACAGCAGTGAAGAAAACCCATACAGATCTATGCACTCTGTGTTTTGTGTCGGTGATGATGAGGAAACCACAACTGATGAAGAACTGATGGGAAACGGCCGACCAAGATTTATAAAAGCAAAAAATATACAGACAGTGGAGTTGTCAGAGTGTGGTGACCAAGAAACAGTGAAACCAAATTAACCTTCCAGTTCTTCAGTTCAAGAACTTTTACACTTCAGAGGATTCACCTTTTTACTTTTTTAAAGATATTTGTGGAACTTTTACATGCACAGTTACAAGAAGTAGCGTGACTGAGTAAAACAATAATGTTAACTTATATATATATTTTTTATTAAGATATGGATGGGAGGATGGACTGGCTGCTCGATTTTTACACTTCCCCTATTTCCAAACACGAGGAAAAACATGTCAAAATGTGTAATTTCATTTTAATTTAGCCTTTATTTTATTTACCTAAACAATCTACCTGGCTATCTTACGTGTTTTAAGTGAATGTATTCCATCACACGGTTTTTATTTTTGGAATTTACAGTCAGTATCACTGCATATTTTGATTGTGCCACAGAGAATGCAAGTAAATGTTTTTTGAGTGCCTCCATATTTAAAAATAGTGCTTTTTTCCACAGACAGCGTTTTCACCAACATGTCAGTTCAGTCAGGATTAACATAAACATACTCCTACAGATCATATTTAGTATGTAAATACTGCATTATCGTCCCTCATATCATTTTCATCCCGTCCAAATACTATTTAAAACAGAACCCTGAAGAAGTTACTGAACACCACACCCATAAACATCGGCCATTACGTGAAACTTTGGAAGCAACACATGAGCACATTTCTTTAACAGAGTGCCAAATTTTATAAGCCATTTCAGATGAAGGAACTTGTCACCTCACAAATTCTGTGCATTTCCATCTCGGTTAATATTGTTGATCCTTATGGGTTGGAAGGCCTGGATGAGCTGCACTACATGTTGTATTATTTGCCCAATGATGTCGAGGATGGGTTGCAGAATGTCCCTGATCCCAGCTGTTACACGGATGAGGAAGTTGATGACTGGCTCAAGAATCTTGAAATATCCCAACACTGTCAGCTGAAGAATCACCTTTCCTACCACTGCAAGCAGGCCCTTGACCAAACCCTGTATCAAAAATACAGTTTTTTTTACTGTGATGGTGATAGAAAGCAGGGACTGTGACGTCTACAACATAAATATAGCCATTTTCACATTTATTAACAAAGTTTTTATTTGTAATGTCACAATAATGAAATAGTAAAGCTTAAATATAAATCTGAACAATGTTGCATGTATATCTCTTCTTCAAGAAATATGTTTTAGGTCAACACTCATCTCAAATATGTCTCAAACATCAGGTAACAAACAGGTAATAACTTTCAATGTGACTTGCAAAAGTATCTTTTGGCTGCATTAATGGTTCATTGCAACAACAGTTTAAGATATGTTCTGTGTGATTACATGTTTTACTAAATCTGGTTAAATACATTTTACACACATAATAAATGAAATCCGGTGTTTTTTTCTTTAGTACGGAGCTTGTAATATAATTTTCATGGGAATAAAATGGGTCACTTTTACCACTACAGAAGTTTTAATCAGATGCTGGTACTTGGTAGGCCTTGAATTTGTACGACTCTGTGACTGTACAGATGTGACTGCCACTACTGTGGCGAAAAAGTTAAAACTCATTTCCAATTGTGATTCACAGTTGGTGCCACAATTTAGTCCAAGACTAGGATTAATCTTTGTCTAATCACTGCCATTAGTGTATCTGAAGTACCAAAAACTGGGTGATGCCCTATAAAGCCCTTACCATAACCAGAGTTTGCATGAAGAGTTCAGTAATGAAGACTAGGGCCATGCTGATGCTCTGGAGAACTCTCCGCCAATACAGACCTACAGATCGTTTCCGCCTGCAAAACAGACTTACTTTTTTTAGATTTTTGGAAGAAGGGTTGAAGAACAGTGTCTATATGAAAGGTGCAATAAAAGTGTAAAGTCCGAATTTTTTTCTGAGATTCTCGACAGAAAAATGCTTTGCTGAGAGCCACATTTAAATGTTGAACAGGTTATGGTATTTACATAACATGGCGTTATGTGTTAAAACTGTTTTATGCAGTATTGTTCTTTAGAAATCTTTTAAAATCCATGCTTCAACACAATTTAAAAGTTAAACATTCTTATACTGTGTGCTGGATGTTTTATAATTGTATTTGTATGTAATTGTATTTTATACTTTATGACGCAGTAAAAAAAAAAATCCCTGCTGTTCTCATTTCATGGGTTTAGTCTGCAAAAAGATAGTAATTAGAGCATGAAGGTGTCCAAAGTGTCCTCTTCTTTGTCTACTGACACAGTCTCTGGGGTTCTTCTATAATGAATATCAGCACAAAATGTGTGAGAAATATATTCAAAGTGTTGTTTTCTAGAAAGTAGATACAAAGTGTTAAGTCTTCTACAAAATATTATAACATGATGGAAGTGGTTTTATTTTACCCATCTTCTGTGTCACAATCGGTCTCACTCAAATCTTTTTTCTGTCCGTCCACAGGAGCCTTCTTCTCCTCTTCAGACTCACCAGGCTCCTTAGGGATTACAAGACATCATCTGAATAAGAGCCTGCTAAGCCAGACAGGTCATGTTTTACTTCACAGGAGAAATTGGGACTGTGTTACCCCAAAGGGCCGACATGCTAAGAGCATTGTACAATATCCTGGAAAGGGATCATGACTCAGCGCTTTTTGGGGAACTCTGAAACAAGCCCATATGCCAAGAGGGTGCTGTACGGTCACAAGATTACCATGGATGTTGGAATCTCTGTATTCTCAGGCTGGGACTGCTCCTGTAAGAGGTTGTCATGGTTGCACAGCTCCAGGAGGAGATTTTGAAGTTTGTCCTTTTTAAGAGATGGTTCTATTGGGAAGAAACAACATCTTTAGGAGAGTGACCGACCTTAGAAGAGAAACATCTCATAAACCTGCCAATTGCTTAATGAATGACCAAATAAGAAGTAAACATTTAGCTCATCTCCCTCTTTGTTTCATGATTCTTCAATTGTGTGAGATTACTATATTGTTAATGTTTTTGTTGGACAAGATAATTTAAGAGCAGAAGATTGGTTTATATCACAAACACACTGATGGCGCTGAGCACAAAAAAATGCATTTACTCAAAATACAAATTACTCATTTTTATGTATTCTGTACACAGAAAAGTCGATTCATTGGTATCTACACTCATTATCCATTTTATTAGCTCCACTTACCATATAGGTGCACTTTGTAGTAGAGTGTTAGTCCATCCCGTTCTCTGTATCAGTTGTGTATGCCATTCGTTAGCGGCAAAGACCTCCACATGACCAGCAGTGAGCGTGTATTATTTGGGTAGTGGATCATTCACAGCGCAGAACCAAACAATGACATTGGAATGTTTGTGTGTGCGTGAGTGTGTGTGCGCGTGTGTATGTGTGCGTGAGTGTGTGTGCGCGCATGCATGAGTGTGTGTGCACACAGCAATGCTGCTATGGTTTGAAAACATCTCTGTCTGTGTTGGGGTTACAATAGTCCACTCACTAATAATATGAAACTAACAGTGTCCAGACACTGACCACTGATGAAGGATTAGAGGATGACCAACAAAAGCTGCGCAGCAACAACCATCAATAACTTTATATCTACAAGGTGGACAATCATGTTCAGTGTGTCTCAGAGTGGGCAGTCAGTGGACAGTGTTGAAAAACTCCAGCAGCACTGCTTAGTGTGATCCACTGTATGCAGCACACACTAACACCCTACAATCATGTCAGTTGAATGGCTGTGCTATGAATGGCCCTCTACACAAATACATGTTTACTGGTTGTCCTGACCATTGATGAAATGGCCAAGAGGAGATGCAAAGAAACAGATGGACTAAAGTCTGTGACTGTAAACTACAAAGTGCACCTAGAAAAAGAAAAAGTTGGGACAGTATGTTAAAGTAAAATTAAGCTGAAAACAGTACTTTGTTAAATAACCTGTATTACATTGAAAACAACAGCACATTATTTAACGTGTTCCTCATGAATTTTATCGGTGTTTTTTCAAAATAAATACATATTTCAATTTTGTTTCTTGCAACATGTATCAAAAAAATTGGAACAGTAAAGCATTTACCACTCTGTAATGTTGCCATTTCTTTTCACAACACTTGAGACGTTTAGGGACTGAAGACTGATGTGTTTCAGGTGTAATTTTGTCCCATTCTTCCTGCAAACAAGTCTTAAGGTGGGCAACAGTACGGGGTCTTCGTTGTCGCATTTTGCGCTTCAGAATGCGCCACAGATTCTTTATTGGAGACGGGTCGGGACTGCAGGCCAGTCAAGTACCCGTACCCTCTTCCTCCGCAGCCAGGACTTTGTACTGTGTGCAGAATGTGGTTTTGCATTGTCTTGTTGAAATATGCATGTCTTCTTGAAGGCAGCATATTGTGCTCCAAAATCTCTGTGCTTTTCAGCATTAATGGTGCCATCACAGAAGTGCAAGTTACCTTTCCCAAAGGCACTGACAACCCCTTACCATGACAGACCCTGGCTTTTGGACTTGTTTCTGGTAACAGCTTCCTTTTGGTGCAGTACAGTTTTAACTCACATTTGTGATGTAACTATGTATTGTAGTACTGGACAAAGGTTTGCTAAAGTAGTCCTGAGCCCATGTGGTCATATCGCTTATAGATGAATGACTATTCTTGATGCAGTGCCGCCTGAGGGATCGGAGATCACGGTTGTTCAGCTTAGGCTTGCACCCTTGTATTATGTACTGTTGAAGGTGAAATATCCAAATCTCTTCCTATCTTTCTTTGAAGAACATTGTTTTTAAACATTTCCATACTTTTCTCATGTATTTGTTGGCAAACTGGCAATCCTCAGGCCATCTTTGCTCCTAAAGGACTAGACCTTTCTTGGATGCTCATAATTACAATCACCTGTTGACATCACCTGTTTCAAATCACATCATTATTTAACCAATTTACCTCATTACTAGTCTTAAATTGCTCCTGTCCCAACCTTTTTTGGAATGTGTTGCAGGTCTGAATGACAGGAAAGGATGTATATTTACAAATGAAATGAAGTTGACCCGAGAAAACATGAAACATTTTTTGTTCATATTGTCTGCAATGAAATACAAGTCAAAGTAAATTTAGAAATCACTACTTTCTTTTTTTATTTGCGTTTTCCATACTGTCCCAACTTTTTCTGAATTGGGTTTGTATGTAGTCACTGGCACTGATAAAGTGAACAAAAAATGTTTTAGATCTGTGACATTCCATAGTACCAATATCATATTGGGAAAAATGTATATGTAGCATGATTTCATATTTAAAAAAAAATAAATTAACCATAATCTAAACCTGAATTTTATATTATTAAAAAAACAGCCATAATCTTAATCTCCAATCCTGGCTTTGTCTTTTACACACAGCAGTGGATAGCCCTGTGAGTGATTGTGGCAGGGTAGATAGGAAAACACCGTCAAAAAAGTTTGTTTTAGTATTTTCAGAAAAAATTGAACCACTGAGCAGAAATGGTAAGAAAGTCATACTAACAGAGATACAATTACAGAGGGACGGCTGCTAAAAAGTTCATCAGTGACTCACAGCTTGAAGAATAGGAGGCTCTACTTCTCTACTCTACTTAAGAACTTAGAGGACCGAGCATACAAAAGATTTTACAAGCCATCAGGAATCACGAGCTCTGATGAGAAAGAAAAGACGGGTGAAAGGCCTTGGACTTCCCATTTTGTCACAAACAAAAACTTTAGCTGAGATTTCAAATACTGAAAATACCAAAATTCATCAATCATTTTCCATAACATTGTCCCAGTTTAACTATTTTTCAAAATTTCATATCATCCCAGCCCTATATATAAATAAAGCAAGAGTATATAACCTGCCTGCATTTCATAACCAGAAAGATGTTTTTACATTTAGAGCCTGGATGTGAGACCTTGTTTGTTTCCTCATCAGGAGTAAATACTCTAATCTTATTCAAGGACTCACCATCGTATATGTATACATCATCATCTTCATCAGCTTTGGAGGGCTCGAGGAGGGATGGCGTGTCTCCGCATGAAGATGGGAGCCCTCTAATCCTAACATCATCCAGGGACGTCTCCACATACTGGAGGGTGCTGTCTGCCAGGGTATTTTCAGCTGATGCACTAGATAAGTGTCATATTCATTAATACAGAATAAAAATGAGCTGTACATCTTGGAAAAAAGGTTATAAAGCTTGAAGTGCTGTCAAAGCTGAATACATCATTTTTCTCCAGCATGCCTTTCTATTCTTTACTTGAGTATAGGTGATGAACACCACAGAGAAATGCACCTCAGCACCTATGCCTACTAGTAAAAATGTAAAATGTAATATATAACGCATATTTTTGACTTATATTAAATTGTAAAGTGTGTAATGTGTCCATTTTGTCATACATAAACACACCACAGCACACAGCGTGAACAGTGTGAAATTCTTCCTCTGTATTTTACCCATCACCAAGTGAAGCAGCGGGCAGCCACGAACATAGTGCCCGGGGAGCAGTGTGTGGGCACGGTACACTGCTCATGGGTACTTCAGTGGTACCACTAGCAGTCCTGGAATTCGAACCCACGAATTTCTGATCGCAAGAGTAACTCCCTAATCACCAGGCCATAAATACCGTGAACTGTGGTCGATGTAGACATACATTTTAATATAAAAGAGAAAGAAGTGTAGCTGTGTGTAGCTGAAAGAATTTAAAATAATGTGACAATGTTAACTTACGTGATTTTCCGCATTAGAACATATGCTAATACCGTTAACACACGTTAGTTAGCAGTAAGCTAAAACAAAGTGATAATTTAAAAAAATGACAGCACATCAACAAACTTCTATTTAACACTCTGTAGCCAGTAATCATTTTGGTGGCTCTATGTTTACCTTAAATACAACGAATCTGCTACTTAATACGATTCGATATATTTCCTTTCTTGTATTTTCTTTAATTTTCTGAACCAGATCAGATGTCCCTGACACGGTTTAATACACGAACAGTCTCACCTCATCCCTCCTGCATCCTGTGAGGACATTCTTTTTATAGTTTTGAAATATGCACAAATTTAAAGATTCATGATGCGCTCGTTTGTTCGAAAAAAAACTGTTTTCGTTTTAAAAAACAAATTATTCGGACTGCATCCCAAGCATGTTCCCGTTATACATACTATACTAATGGACTACTTTAAACTTACTGTTCAGTGTTTCTGCACCGTTCTATCATGTGCACGGTTCTCTATGAGTTGCAGAGCTAAAAACCTGGGCTGGTATATTCACAAAGCCGTCCTGGGTTAGAAAGCAGATCTAAGAGATCCCAGATAGCAAAATCAGATTGAATCAACATTGAACAGTCGTCAGGAAGAAATATTGAATCTACGTTGATACGCTACGTTGAAACCAAATTGAAAGCGCTCGTTATGTTTTACATTGAATCAACAGCGGATTTTAAACCATAATCGGCAATA
>JBBPCY010131030.1:0-16638 GCA_037974405.1 Brachyalestes nurse | reverse complement strand
GTTCTGAGGGTAAACACCGGTTCTAGACTGTTTTACACTGTTTATATTTACTGAAATCAGAGTTTACTGATACACTTTATAGTAATACTAATATTTTAGTGTTAGAATAGTAACAGTTGTTATTATTATTAAATTACAGTTCCTTTGGTTCTACGTGACACAGGAACACCAAACAAAGCTCAGCATGACGTCTGACACCACGAGCAACACCACACACGGGGGGAACTTCCATATAAGGAGCAGTTTTACCGTTTCCATTTGATGTGCCTCCGTGATGCTCAGGTTCTAAGAGTTAATTATGGAACCACGTTTGAAAGATGTGATATAGACTGAATTGCGAATCAGAATAAAACTCAGGCTTCGGTGTCCTTGTCCCTCACGCCGCTGTAGTGAGTCTTAACGATGATTAATTGATGCGGTGTGTGACAGGGCTTTAATGCAGCTTTAACGATGATTAATGCCCACGCTGTGTTAATATGAGCCCGTACTGTCCATCAGGCCAGCGGTGGAGGACATTAATGAACCTTCCACAGCTTTCAGGACAGACAGCAGCTCCTCCATCAGACACTTTGAGTCTTTGGGCATCCAAACTTAATCATTTGCACAATTACTGCTCACTTTTGAGGCGTTATGTACATATACAGGGACGTCGCTGGGATTGAAAGACAAAGGGGGCTGAAGATTTGTCACCAAACCTGAACAGGCTTCTTTACTTTAACTATCTCAGCAATCATGCTTTTATCTGGATCACTTTGTTTCACTGGCTTCTCTGGAAGATCCCCTGCCTTTGCTTCCCTTAGTCTTTAGGGTGTCCACCTAAAGTAGACCTACTTTTTTCTATTGCAGTCTAAATGAGGTCCATGAGGTTTTTTTTAACAGCCTACATGTTGTGTTCATTAAAAACATGCTAGCAAATAAAGTTTTTCATCGCTGCCTACCACTGACTGCCAGCACTGGACAGAAGAAACATGATGGTGTGGTTTAGTTTAGTTCCTAGTAAAATCTGACAGAAGCATTAATATTTCTCAAAGATTTATTCCCTCAAATGAGGATATATTACACTTTACAATCGAGAACAAAAAGAGAAAAAGCAGTAAACTAAAACTAATCTAGAAACTAACCATCAACTGTATCACTTAAATATGTATATCACATTTAAAGCCATACTGAGAGGAGTTGCTGCAACTGTTTGGTTATTTTCCTTCTCTTTGCCTGTTTGCTCTCTTTCTGTCTCTGGATCATCTCCATCTCTCTCTAGATCATTTTGCTCCATATCCTCTGACTCTGGATACCTTCCTCTCTCTGACTTGAACAGCTTGCCTCATCTTCTGCCTCACCCTTCACCAAGTATAAAATAAACACAGCTTATTAAAGATCCTGAGGTTAATTTCATAACTTTTCAGATGTGTTTTGGGGAGGGGCTTATTTTATGTAAGTTAATTCATGATTATTTAACAGATCTTTGTTTAGTAGGCCTGTATGTGCATTATGTAAAACTGTTATTAAAATATATTTTTGTCTGTATGCGTCTGTACTCAGCCAGACATTTAGGCAACATCCTTATAGAGTGTATGTATCTTGTTTGTTTATTAGCCAATAGCCTGTAAATGCAGAAAATTAAGTTGACCATTTGTTAAGAAGAAAAAGAAAAAACAACAACAAAACACATCATCTCTTTCCCTGTAAGCCTCCACCAGTCCTCATCAGACATATTCCCTCAGCATCAGCTCCCCTGTCCCTCTCCTGCTTCTCTTCCAATCTTTCAAAATATTTTCTCATATCCATCTGCTATATAAACCGAGGGACATATTTGTACGACAGCAAAAACAGGGACACGGTACCATTAAGTTTTTGATCACAATTACCAATTATAAAAGCAGCATTATGCGGGCAAGTTAGTCTGAATTAAGTTAAACAACGCCACTTTCCTTTCACTTAAGGAAACATCAGTAAAGTTAAGCAATGAGCAGTTATTGACACCTACTCACAGTATTGTTCTGTTGAACAATACCTACTCAAATGCAAGCAAACTGAAGGGGGGCCAGTGAGCTGGCAAGGGCAGCTTTGATGTGGTTCATGACTAGTCTCTTGAATCACTTCAGGACTACGGGACGGTGGTCTTTCAGGCAGGTCATGGATGATTTCTTGGGAACTGGGAAGATTACTGGTGGACTTGAAACATGCAGGAACAACAGCTTGACTCAGAGAGGTGTTAAACACATCAGTGAGGACGTTTGCCAGCTGGTCTACACATTTCTTGAACACCCATTAAGGTATGTTATAAGGACCAGAAGCTTTGTGTGGGTTAACTCTGACTAGAGTCTTCCTCACTGTAGCTGTGGTCAGGCAGATAGCTTGTTCACTTGGGAGAGGAGTGGATTTCCTTGCATGCTCCCTATTGTGTGCATCGAACCATGTGTAGAAGGCATTCAACACATCAGGGAAAGAGGCAACGCTGTCACAGAGAGAAGGTTGTGGTTTGTAGTCAGTGATGGCTCGGATGCCCCTCCACATGCTCCGAGTGTCTTTGGTGTTTTGAAAGTGCTCTTGAATTTTTTGGGCATATGTATGCTTTGCCTGTGTACTGTAACCTGTCACCGCTGAACCAATGCAGTGCATTTGAGTAGAGAGCTGTATGCTGGAACCAGTTTCGGAGTTCCCGAATTGGCTTGGCTCGTTATGTGTCCTTGACGGTGGTGTAAACATGGTCTAAGGAGTTCTCCCCCTGGTTGCAAACTTTACAATTTGGTAGAATCTGGGTGTGGTTTAAGTTGCCAGCAATCATAATAGCTCTGTCCAGGTACAAAGCAAACAGAACAACTGTTCTGAACTCTCGCGGCAGGTAGAAAGGCTGACAATTCATTGTCATAAGCTCCACCGTGATGTTTGTGCACCACTCGTTGTTTGTGAAAATGTGTGTTTGCCAGCAGGAGAGATGGGAAAGTTTGTTTGGATTAGCCTTTAGCCTAGCACAGAGGCCTGCTCGCTTGCCGCGCTTCTGTGTGCAGTCACATTGTTTAGGGTGAACTTCTGCTGGCTAGTGGCTCCATGCTGCTCTGTGGTGTCTCGGGCTGCTCTTTGTAGCAGGCGGATCTCCTGCAGGGTCTCCAGGGCTGTTGCATCCAGTGTAGTTTTGCTTTGTTTACAGTATTTCAAATACGCGGACATGTGTGGCACTGGAATGAAAAACGAGTAGAACTAGGACACTGACATGAAACATTTAGCACTGATTTTGAGAAAGTTATGTGACATCCAGTCTTTGACATCTTTAACGAAGTACACAATCTTATCGTCTAGGTTGTTTGTCATCTGCGTAGCAATGGTAGCTAATCCCAAATTTGTTAGCAAGCAACTAAACTCTGTATATGGCCCTAGCGGCCTCTAGACAGTAATTAGGGTGAAGGAGATCTGTTTTGTATCTAGGTTAGTCATGGTAAGGAAAAATGTTTAAAAGGATGTAAATGTAACCTCTGTTTTCTAATTAATACTTCTATAAATTGTTCTCTCTACCTTTTAGTCTAGGTCTGTGTATGTAGTTGTAGCTTGTTGGGTGGCCTCATTTAGAGCAACAAACTCATCAGGTCAATTCCAGGTCTCTAAGGCACCCAGGGCTGCTAACATCAAGCTCGGCTTTCGCCTCCCATAACAGGCTACAGTATACAGGCAAAGTATAAAGTCTGGTTGCGCTCCTCTAACTCAGAAACCTTCTCTGTCAAAAATGAAACTAACAGACACTTCATGCAAGTCAAGTCATTGCTATTGCTAGAGATGGGGGAAGGGGCTGAACAAAAAATGCCTCACTCAGAGCAGACAAGGTGCTTAGTGAACTTCACACTGAAACCATTTATCGATCAAACTTTGTCTAGGTCTGTGGATTGATGACGTTGTTGACTGATGAAAACAATCTTTAAACATCGGTTAACTTTTATAATTAATGACTATAATAGTATACAAACAATGCCAAAGCAACACCAAAAACACTGAGCAGCACCAACAGCAAATCTGCCTTCACACTCTGGAGGACTTGAAATGCATGATGAAGCACATGGCAATGTGGATTTGGCAGAAGCCAGGAAAACACTCTCTGCTTGAATATATTGTGCCACAAAGTTTAGTGGAGGAGGAATAATGGTCTGGAGTCATTTTTATTGTTTGGGTTAAACCTCTTAGTTCCAACGCAAACAAAATCCTAATGCCACAGCATACAATCACAATCTAAAGAATTGTGTGCTTCCAACATTGTGGTAGTATTCCTATTTCAGCATAACAGTGCCCTTGACCACCAAGTGAATCCGATGCAAGAAATGTTTTTGTTGTGACAGAACTTCACTGACAAAAGCAAAGTCTTAACCTCATCTCCACAGAACACCTTTGAGATTAACTGTAATACCAAAAGTGAGCCGGGCAATCAGATGACAGCCATGTTCCAAAATTTATCGGAAAGCCTTTCCAGAACACTGGGAGCTGTAATACCAGCAAAGGGCAGACCAGATATATATTAATAGAAATTAAGTATTCAGCAAGTAAATACACATGTGATGTTTCCATACCTATATACTTTTACACATTTTATATCTTTGTCGTACATGGATAATATACTAAAAGCAAAGGGGTATGTCCTGCAAAAGTAAAGCATACAATTTACTCCCTAAAGTTTTCTAGAGTTTAATAGATAGTGAAGGCTCGTTGGTTGCTTGTAAAAGAATTTTCATAAAGCCCAATTCATCACTGTTATCAGTGTATCTTGTCCAGAGCGACATACATAGGTGCTTTGTAGGCTACAAAAAAATTAAGAGCTGCTAGTAGATTCTACCAGCGAATTAGTTAGTACTCCAACAGGGCACTATCAAATCACACACACACGCAGAAGACACTTTTTATTTTTTTTTTGTGTTAGTTTATGCCAAGTTGTTATCCTAAGTGCTCACTGAAGGGGTGGGTATTCAGTCGCAGTTTGAAGACACTCGCAGTTTTTAACAAACACAACTTCCGACTCCTAACTGGCCAATCTGTCCAACAGTGATTCAGCTGTACATTAAGGCCTTCTGTTGTTAGTTTTCCCTATAGAAACTCTCTTTCTCACTCTCTCTGGGTCAACTAGAAGAGTTTAAAAAATTTATTGTCTTCTACTGGACAGATATTGCAACGGATATTGTCATTTTCATCTCCCTCTTAATTGCCTATCTGACGTAGATGATTATATGATAAAGTATGTTCCTTTTAGCAAATACAACAAAGAAAATGAAAAAGTAGTCTTCAATTATCTATTTTTTTCCCTATTTGGATGTACTGACCATATTTTGATCATTTTTATAATGTACATTCATTCAGTTTTCCTGTAATAGTGCATGAATCTCACCACACATCCCTGGTTTCAGATCAGCCTGGTTCCGTCTACAGCCCAAAGCAACGAGACTAAACCAGCCTTTAAAATAAATTTGATCTTTCTTCCTTTGACTAGGTAGGCCTCGATTTCTGACCATAAATGTCAAAACAACAACAAAAAACATGATCAGATACTGTGCAGCTGTTAAAACTCTTATTTCAGGGTCAATAAAAATGAATCATTAAAAAACTTGTGATAAAGAATATGTATGAGCTGCTTGATGATCTTAGCAACGGATCAATTGTAGGAGGCCAACATTATTTAATTCTTTACTAAAAGTGTTAGTCCATGAATCAATAACAATAGCGACAATAACAATAGCCACAATCATTTTCTAACTTCTGTAATTAATGTTTTTGTTTTTAATCTAGGGAATTGACATCACATTGTGCTGCCTGACTATGCTATGAGATTCTGCCATATTGGTGGAGTTAGTTCTTCATTAGCATGCTATGAATGCTTATACCCACTGCAAGAGCTTTTGGTTTTTTAGACTCCTCAAAAGAAAACACCAGAGAAGGGTGTGTATTTTAACCAACTACACTAGGATGCCAACCAAAATGATATGGATAAAATTTGCCTCATTGACAGTGTGGATACAAATTCCCAAACAAACACTTTCTCCTCTTCTCCTCCTTGGACTCCTTTTTTATTCTCCATTTTTTTAGAGGACGTTATACAAAGTATAAAAAGATTTTGGCAAATGCGAATCTAAAGATTATGCAAAACAGAAAGAAAAGGAAGATTTATTCAGCTATTCTGATCCAGCCTAGACTGAGTGTGGATTACTACTGAGACACTGTGTCGTGACACCAGATTTCTACCACAGGTTGTGAGGTGGTTGACATGGAACCACATGTCTAAAACATCTACATCATTTGTTTGATATTTCAGTACAAGCTTTTATGCAGCGTGATTACATGCTTACATGCTTACAATCCGACTGGATTTCCAAATCAAAAGTTAGTTTTCATGTGTGTATATTATTTATTGTGGTTTCAAATATGTCTCCGCTAATCATGTTTTCGAACCTGACTCTAGAACTGACTGCAAATTGCAGGTAGGCTGAGCTGGATGTCACAGGCTTTAAAAATGGAACCCTAAGAGGTATTTCATTATGTGTAATATTACTACACATTTGACATGTGATTACAGTATGAACCTACAGCTTCTCCATTTAATCATTTATTAATTTAAAAAATTAAAATGAAGAAATGAAACCTTATTTTGACAACTTTTTTGTTCTTTGAAAGAGTGCAAGGGTCTCGCTCTACTAGCCTATTCATACCAGACACCACTGGTCATAGCAGAGTTTTTTGCTTGTGTTAAAGGAAATACACATGATATTTACAGATAAAATTGATTAAAAGATAATTAAAAGAAACTACAGTACACCCAGATATCACAGCATGTGACAAAAATGCATGAACTGAGCTCATTTTTGACATTTTAGTGTTTGAGCCACATTTGAAGTTGTAAAACACAATAAGCACATATGACACTCATTAGTTGAATTCTGTATTAAATGTTTTAACAGTTACTCAGAAAAGATTGTGTCCCATTGGTTTTCCTCAAATAGCAGTTTGCTTAAACACATTTCAGCAAATACATATTCTACATTATGTAGTTACATGATCATATATCTAAATGCACTGTATGCAATAGTCTGTGTTTCATGGATGTGTAAAGCATTTTCTATGAGTGTGTGTGCGCATGTGCGCACTGATTATAATGGTAATTTGATATACCTTAAAAATGGTGCATATTTAAGGTAAAATGATAATGGTAGGTCAAATTTCTATGTCACATCTGCGTTGCAAAATTCTGTTCTGTCTTTTTATATTTTGGCTTGGCTCACTGATTGGTTGTGGGGAGCTCACCCTTAAATGATCCTGATACAAACAGGAGAGACAGGGCCACAAAAATGACTCGGCATCTCTCTCTCTCTCTCTCTCTCTCCCTCTCTCTCGATCTCTTTCACACACTGTGTAGTCTTCAGGTACAAGTGTGATGGTGGACATTGCAGTGATGGGTGAAGCCCATGGACTGATCTCAGACCTCCTGGCTGATTCTTCACTGCCCCCAAACACCTGCAGCTCATTGCGGGCTGTCAGTAACTTGCTCAGTACCCAGTTCACCTTCCAGCCCTTCCACCACCGGCCACATCTCAGCCCCCTGCTGTCCTCCAGCGATGGACATACCTACTCTGACTCTGAAGAGATTCCTGAGAAAAGTGAAAGACTGGCTATCCCTAAGGTAGGATCTAATGTTTCATCCTTGTCTGCGAATTTTAAATTTGCATTGTATTGCATTGTTAATTGGAAATCATTTGAAAATTGATGGTGGCAGGTGATCTGTGAATGTGTTACTGGATCTCTTTTTGTGAATGGAACTAGTGCAATATCTGTGAAATTAGTGTTCTCTTAAATTCAAAGAACCTCTATTGTGTTAAAAAGTATACGCTATTGATTAGTCGAATATGGACTCAAACACGCACACACACACACACACACATGCATGTGCAGTCTTCAATTTTCATGCCTTCCAGTCTAGCCTTTAATGTAGCAACCCATGACACACATTCTCAAAGAAGCCTTTTAATGATTATCTTGCACAACACTTGCACTGATGTAGGCAAGCATACAGTGTTACGGCCCAAAGTCACAGTTATGTACAACTGCTGCAACATCTTAGCAAACACTGTGAGATGTTTATTCAAGTCAGTTCATTAAATCAGGTCACAGAGTACTGTGCACTGATCCTAAACAGACTGCAGCTAGCAATCTGAAAGCGTAACCTATGTCTAGAGTCACATTTTTACCTCCTGAATGCATTTAAGGTGATATTTTGGGCAGCCAGAATGAAGAAAAACACATGAAAGTCTGGTTCCTCTCGCACTGTTTTATCTGTTGTCTTAGAGTAAGACAGGGTAGTAAGGTGAAATTTGGGTAAACATGAACACTCCAATAATCATAACAGACTACAATAATCATATTTATTTGCAGAATAATTTGAGCAATTAGTTAGGCTATGGTTTGTTCCCTGTGTTCTTACAAATTATGTCTGATAGTAACTTGTATTTGTCTTGCTGATCACTGATTTATTCTGATAAATAAACATACAAACTGTGTCTGTACATTTTGTTAAAATAACAGCAACCATTTTGCCAAAGGCCTTATACCTAAATGGTATGCAGCTGCCATGTGTGACGGCATGAAATATATTGTTTTCAACTAAAGCTTGAAGTGCTTCTCTTACAACAGCGCTTACGGCGGAGTTTGCCTCCTGGGCTTCTGCGACGCATCTCTTCTTCATGGACAACGACCACCTCTGCCACAGGGCTTCCGACCATTGAGCCTGGCCCTGTGAGGCGAGACCACAGTGCCAGCATGAAACCCGTCCATGACAGTCCCTCTAGCAGGTTCTACACTCAGTACATTTCTCTTGTGATGCAATACTCTGTTTAGCTTTTTATGGCTGAAGTCTAGCTGGATAACTGTAAAATCAGCAATATGGCACTGTCTCCTTGGGATTATTATTGACAGAACTGGTGTAAAATGTTCACCAAAAAGGTAAAGTGTCAAATGGTAATAAACACGAAAACCTATTGGCTTGCAGTTTTACTACACATCCTCCAAGCTTGCTTAACTGGCTCTTCACTCGTATTGACAGAATGTGGCCCACAGGTGATTAAGTGACAATGTTCAGTAAAACAGCAAACCAAAATAGCTGCATTTACGGTCTTATATTAGTGCGTTAATTCATTCCATCTGTAAACAGAGCACTTGGATTAGTTTGACTTAAATGTTCTGGCAATATGGCACTCAGGAGCCTTTAATGATGTCCTCACTGCAAAATTTGCTAGACTTCTGAGCTGCAGGTCTCAATACACTCAGGATCCAGAACAGGCTGCCCCATCCCATAATGCAACAGCTACTTCATGCAGACAGTGGGAACAATTCTACCCCACGCTTGCACAATTCTGCCTTTATACATTTATACATTTGCACTTTATTTACCATTCCTCTGTCCTTTCACTTGATAACTTAGAATTACATTGGATAAATGCAGAAGAGTGTTTATACCGTACACGTGATGCTTTATGTTTGAGTTTTCTTAGCAGCTGCTTTTGTAGCTATTCAAATTAGTGTTATTTTGTTTCACCAACTTAGATCTTTATCCAACATTAGGCTGTCAAGAGAATATAAGTAATGTATATGTAAATAAAATGTAAAAATGTAAACATTACATTAAAGCCATTTGGTAGACTCTCTCATCGAGAGCGGCTTCCAGTGATCATGTTAATGTACCATTAGCAGTCTTGTCCAAGGACTTTCTTGAATACAGAACTCAGGGCCACAGGACCAGTGGGATGACTTAATAATGTAGAAATTTGCTGATTGGTTATTATTAAGCTCCTCTCTCCTAATTAGCTGGACAAAGTAGGTTGTCTCACACAACAGTACAGGCTTTCAACTAACTGGTGCTCTCCCGACACAAGTGGCCATAAAAATGGTGAGAGATATTGAAGGGACAGAAATTAAATCTGATCTTATAGCTGCAGCCTGCTAAATGTAGTTAGTCAGGCCAGAAAAACAAGGTTTTGGAAAATAAAGCCTGGTATCTAAAACCACAAAGTGAAAGCTAAAACTGAACATGTTTTGTTGTGTGTGTAGCTGTTAGCTGGCATTGATCCACTGTCCTGTGCAGAACATCAGGTGGAAAAATAAAATGTTACCAGTGTCACGAGTCCACACCAGCTCAGAAAGGCACAGTACTAGCAGGAAAACATTTTGCTCCACAGTGGAAAAGAGACCTTAGATGTATTACTGTGTTGGGGGGACCCCTGGTGGCCACAGTGCCTTAAACAGCTTATGTTGATTATTAAAGGGGACATATGCAAAACTCACTTTTTTTTAAAGAAGTTATAATAGGTCCATGGGCTGTACAAAACATGTTCCTGAAGTTTTTTGCACAAAATCAGATCTCACCAGCTCTATTCTTGACAGTTTCAGTCCCTTTTAAAATGAGCCATTTGGACAGCTTCCTTATTTTGACATCAGAAGAAGGAAATTTGCATAGAACCGCCCCTCACCTGTCATGACCCCACCCACTAGATTAATTGAAGATGCTCCATTTTGTCTGCTGGTCATAAGAGTCCGAGCGCTACGGCTACAGGCAAAGGCAAGGCACACATTAAGTGTTGTGTTTTTGGCTGCAAAGGACAACACAAATCCCTACACTTTCTCCCAGCCAAAGAAAACCGAAGAACTGTGTGGCTTAAATCATGGATTAAAGCAAAAAAATTAATCTAACGGAATTTTTTTTTACCAAATGCTCTGTGTCACGGGCCCATAACACCTTGGCCATGCATGAAATTTTAACGCTGTGTTGTCCATTATCCCCTAAGCCCCTAGTTGAGATACCACACTAAAGCACACCTAACATTTTCATCTTTTTTCACCATGAACTAAATGGCTTGCCATTACTGCCCATTTCATTTAGCTAAGCCCATCTCCACTTATTCTTCACTGTTTTGTCGATATTTGGCACAACCAAAGGCAGGTTAGCTCAGTTGGTTAGAGCGTGGTGCTAATAACGCCAAGGTCGCAGGTTCGATCCCTGTACGGGCCAGCTTGAGAGCAGTTCTGCCTTATAAAGCAACTTCCTCTGGGATCAATACATTTTTCTGATCTGTGCCTTCCTTTCTCCTTACTATGAAGTTTGGCATCTTAAACAAGCGTCGGGAAACATCTTATAGCTTGCAGGCTACTCCGCAGCCATCAATATTTAAGCAAACTGGCAAAACCATAATGTTTATTTTTATTCTTTGGAAGAATAACTAAATCATAATTAAACCAAGGAAAAAGACAACCTTACAATAACTTTGTCTGTCAAAGCTTGTTTACCCCCTGGTTGTTTACCCCCCGCCCTCCCAAAAACTTTTTTCTTCTCATCTGCATCAATCTCAAAATTGATCTGTAGTGCCCTCCGTTGATGGAAATCCGTCATAGTGACGGAAAACTTTAATCATGCATGGCTCCATTTCATTTTCGATGGCCATGTCCCAGCAGAGAAATAAAAACGTTTTTAATCTTTACATGACAATGATCTTTTTCCAGAAAAAGGCAACATAATTCTGAATGTAAACCTCAGTAAAGTTTCCCTCTATGGGCAAAATAGTGATATTGCAGCCTGGTTCCCAGTATTTAAGGCGGAACGCAAAATTTTAATAAGGAGCTAACTTCAGCGTCGTTGGGGGGTGGGGATCTGTACCTACTGTCCGTGACAAGTCAGCAGATGAAGGAGATGTAAGTACTTTCAAATAATGACTTTTCTGTTTCTATCGCAGTTAAGTATGAACTACCTTGTTCATTTCGTTTCGTAAGCATGTGATGGGTGGGATGTGGCCAGCAACAGCTTATTTGCATAAAAGTGACCGAGCCCTTAAACGGCTCATTTTGAAAGGGACTGAAACTGTCAAGAATAAAGCTGGTGAAATCTCTTTATGTGAGAGTGATTTTGAGCAAAGAACTTCATGGCCCATAGACCTATTATAAATAAAGTGAGTTTTGCATAATATGTCCCCTTTAAGTAGAGCACATTCTACACTGATATTATTGCAACACAATTTTATATTATTAAGTAATATCAAGAAACATTGCCCCTGAAAACTAGGTTGTTTTATTACTCTGCCCCTACCCTGTTGTGCACTGCTTACTGTTTAGACCAAGCTGAAATACTTCAGACTTCAGTGTAAATGGTTGGGGCTTGACTGCTGAATGCATGTATGAATGTAATGGTGGATGAATGTAATTTTTTGTGTAGTTTTTTGCAGCTTCATTTCCAACAAGACAATTTGGTAGTGAATAGAACTTTTTAAACTTTAATGTTATTTACATTATATATCAAACTCTCTTGTTTGACAAAACAGACACGTTTTCAATGATATGGATAAGTTCAAAGACATGAATATCTTAAGGATTAGAGTCAGGTAAATTACAATGGTTACTCTACAGTGTGTTTTCCTCTGTTTGTAGTATGGTGATCAATGACACCTGTTACTTGTTATCTCTGTATCTAGGTCTGCCTACTCGGCTCCCAACTACCTCTACAGCAAAGGCAGGCGAGGTAAATACTGTGTCTTTCTGGGTTTTGTGTAGGGATGTCTCAGTTGTAACTGTACTTATTTTATCATTACATTTACTAATGCATTCTACTAATTGGTTTAATTAAAAAATAAATAAATAAAAATGAACAATGACGAATACATATAGCTTAGCATTGTGAAATGCAGAAGTTAAGCATCTTTTCACTTAGAAAAACAACAAAATGTGTAATTTCACCAGAGATGCTCAAACATTCACATACAATTATAACGGTGTGTACTGGGCTTCGTTTTCTTATTGTACAAGAGATCAGTAGAAGTATTTCAAATATTCATCATTATGTGGTTTAAATCAGTTACTTAAATCAATTATTTTCATTTTGTTGAATGTAACTAAATAATAATAACCTTATGAATGTTAATCTGTGTTTATTACAGGCCACCCTCCCTTCAGCATCTCACCCATGGTCTCCCCATGCCACTCCCCTCCGGTCCCAGGGACCCCAGTTAATAGTCCCACCACTAAAACCCCCTCAGTGAACCTGCCTGATTCTGGGGCCCTTCAGGACAACTTCCCTACACCACAGACCCTTCATCGAGCCTTAACCCACAATCAGAGTGCACCTAGCTCCAGTACAACACATTGTCTACCCCCACCTTTATGTAGCAGGTAAGACAGACAGACATGCTCATAATTATTATATTATGCATGGTGGTACTCACGCAGGTGTGTATAATAACACAGTGAGGGATTTCTGTATGGTTGCCATATGGTTTTTACATATTAATGTTGAGAATTATGCTTTAATGAGTCTATAGTTATAATACTAATGGTAAACCAACATTCAATATTCAATCAATTAATTAAAATGTAGGTAAATAAAAGTTAATACATGTGGGAGATGGTTGTAAAGGCATGTACAATAATACAATTAATAAATTAATAAATGCACAAATTTATAAAATTCTTAATTTTAAAAAAATTACATTTATTCTTTTTGGATATAAAATAGCACAAGATTTAAAAGTTTCTACATAAGTAGATTGTTAAACTGTTGTGTTAATCGTTCAAGCTTATTTGACGTGAAATGTGCCAGATCTAGATAAACATAATGAGTCAGAATTGTTCACAGTCCTGGTGACAGGAACCAAATTTCTGTTAACACCTTTAAAAGTTACCTTACCTAAAGTAAAACACGCCTAATTTTCAGGTTTTACAATTATTTTACCGTATAAACATTACACATAAACACTCAGAAGACAAGTATGTGTTCACTGGTCATTTT
This sequence comes from Brachyalestes nurse, assembly GCA_037974405.1. NCBI lineage: Eukaryota > Metazoa > Chordata > Actinopteri > Characiformes > Alestidae > Brachyalestes > Brachyalestes nurse. The sequence goes on along the minus strand of JBBPCY010131030.1, from coordinate 2,858 downwards.
GGAAAGTAGAAATTTTTTATCATTTTACACTGCAAAAAAACTTTACACATTTATTTTCAGTATGTATAGTATGAGATGTCAATATTATTTCTATTAACTTTTTAAAGCCCTGTTTTTTCATGTTATAGATAGACTTTAAAGAGGTTTATTTATGTATATGTAATTATTTCTGTCTTGTAGCAAAATATCAATTAAAGAGATGTACAGACAATTTTTTGTGATCATTTAAAGGAGCATATACTATAAAAATGTGAACAGGGCATGATTTGAAGTGTTTTTGAGGTTTAAACTCATGTTATTATATATTTCTATTGTTCTAACTTAAAAGTTTAATTTCTATTATTCAATTGATTGTTGAATAAATTATTGCCAGTTAAATTGCTTTACTTTATCTAAAAGAAATGTTCATGTTCTAATCTGCTATGCTCTTTTGCAGCTGCAGGAGGCCATATAGCAAAGTATGGCATGGGGAGGGCTCTACAGATAAAGGTAATAAAATACAACCATCAGGTAATAATGTTTTGTTTTGATTTAAGTTTTCTCATGTTGATGAGTAAAACACATTATTAGTATGATTCTTCTCCTTCATGAGAAGAATTTAAACCATACAGTGGCGGAAATAAGTATTTAACGCAACAGCTTTTTGAGTAAATACATTTTCAAATAGGCTATTAACGTCAAGAAATCGACTAATATTAATAATTCACAACATTCAGGTCCATAAATATAGTTATGTGTAATGAAGTGCAAGGACACAAGAAAAGAGTATTGAAAATGCAGTAAGCCAGTGCAAGGAAAAGCCAAAGAATCAGCTGAATAATATCAGCTGGTTTAGTAGGTATTGATAGACTATAAAAAGGTTTTTTACCAAGGTGTCACACAAGATAAATCTCATAATGGGTAAAAGTAAAGAGCTTTCTCAAGACCGTCGCAACCTGATTGTTGCAAAACATATCAGAAGAACTGGTTACAGATGCATTTCAAAACTTCTGAATCTTCCATGAAACCCCACTGGGCTATTTGCAAGTGAAAGTAACATCATTCCACCATCAACCGCCCAAGCACAAGATCTCCGGCAAAATATCTAGCAATGGAGTCAGAAGAGTAGCCCAAGAGCCAAGGACCACTCAGAAAGATGTGTGCTGAAGCTTGTATAAAGTTTGCTTTACAACATTTGGGAAACCCTATGAAGTACTGGGAAAATGTTGTCTGGTCAGGTGAAACCAAAATGAAACTTTTTGGCTGTCAGACTACACACCATATTTGGAGAAGAAATGGCACTGCATATCATCTGAATAACTGTATACCAATAGTGAAATTTGAGGGTGGAAGCATCAGGGTCTGGGGCTGTTTCTTATCTCATGGTACTGGCAGACTTCATATAATTGAAGGAATGATGAATGGGGCCATGTATCAAGAGATTCTTGAAATGAATCTGCTGCCATCCATTAGGATGATGGTGATGAGACGTGAGTTGGCCTTTCAGCAGAACAATGATCCAAAACATACAGCTAAGGAAATTATCAGTTTTAGAGGAAGAAAATCAAATGGTCCAGTTAATCACGTAACCTAAACCCAATCAGATCTTTGCAGAAGGAACTAAAGATCAGCATTCACAAGAACCCCCTGACTGGAATCTTCTGGTGAACATTTCATATGAATAATCTCAATGGAAATATATTGTAGACCAAGATGGCGGCGCGCACACATTGCGGGGCTCAGCGTCTCTCCAGTTTCTGCAATTTTGCGGTATTTTTCTAGACACGGTAGGATCCGCACAAGCGTGGATTTCCATATTTAGGTGTTTATTCATCTAAAGGACAAGACAGAAACAAAACCGTGCACGAGGGCAGACAGAGAAACGAATGAGCAGGTAAACAATGGGCAGGAACCGGGGCAGAGTGAAGAGGGGTAGAACACAAGGGCGAGATGAAGACAAAACATCAATGCTCCACAAACTCAGAACTGAGGACAACCAAACTAAATACCAAAGTAAGTGGACAAAGGGCCAATGGGAATACACAAGACAGATGAGAGGAAACAACATACAGGTGAGAGTAATTAAGTTCATAGTTCTGAAGCGACCCCTGATGGCATTTCTTACTCATCTTGGGGCTGTTCATACAGAACAGCAGTGCTCTAACATCGTACACCCGACAAGAGCTTCTGGATATTGTTTTTTGCACTTTTGACAGTTTTATAAGCAATCTTCGACTCGTCCCTGAGATCGCCAGACCACCCAAGGCTGCGCACTCGACCCGACCGAGTGGAAGTGCTCGAAGGTGGCGTCGAGACCGTAAACAAAGACGGGGGAAGCGAGGAGGGCTAAGAGCTAAGCTAAAGCTAACACCACACCGGCTCACTGGTGAACAAGATGGATGGGATTCGACTTCGAATCAACCACAACAAGAAACTCTGGAACTGCAATGTCATGATTTTCACCGAAACATGTCTAAACAGTGGAGTACCGGACTTTTTTGGGCAGACAGATCAGCGGATGACTCCGGTAAGACTAGAGGCGGGGGATTGTGCATTTATGTTAACAAAGCTTGGTGCACGAACTCTGCTATCGTGAGGAGACATTGCTCGGCTAACCTGGAGTTTCTCATGGTTAAGTGTAGACCATTTTATCTGCCTCGAGAGTTTACATCCACCATTATAACTGCTGCTTACATTCCTCCCAATGCTGATGCCAAGCTTGCTATGAATGAACTTCATGCGGCCATCAGTAAACAACAGACTGACCACCCGGAGGCTGCATTTATTGTTGCGGGGGATTTTAATCACTCCAACTTAAAGACAGTGCTCCCCAAATTTCACCAAAACATTCTTTGTCATACCAGAGGAAACAAAACTTT